>JACEIK010001558.1:103878-272488 GCA_018107945.1 Datura stramonium | reverse complement strand
CTGACGCCCATTTGGGGTGCTGCATTACTTGCCTACAGGTACTCACAGACGATGAGTCGATACCTCATAATTCCAGCCAGCACATTGAGTCATAAGCTCCTGTCATTCGGAGCTAGACGGCTAGAGGTTTATTTCTATTTTTTTCTTATATAGTATGGGAAAGTCGGGGCCCTGTCCCGACCATCTTATCAGTATTCTTAGAGGCTTGCAGATTGTATTTTCCCTGTGTTTAGTTGTACCGGTCGTGTGAGGCCGTGTGTATGTCTTAGTTGTTTATGATGGTTGTGTGAGGCCTCATTCAGTTGATAGTGGTGACCTTGTCGGTCACATAGAAGTTTAGCACTTGTTTTCTTGATTTAGAAGTAACTAGACAGCATGGTGGCCTTGTCGGCCCGCATAGGTTCCTTCATACTACTGTTGTTCTGGTTAGCTATTGTCTTCTTACAGGTGGCTATAGACCTAGTCGGCCGGAGGCTGTATTTACAGTCATTATATAGCTCTTTGTTTTCTTGAATCCAGAGTTAGAGCCAGCCTGGCACCAGAAGTGCTTAGGCTCAGCTAGTCCAGCCGTCCAGGTGCCAGTTATGCCTCCCAAGGCGAGGCGTGACAGATCATCATGAAATTCTTGTGGATACTCACATACTACTGAAACTGACTGAATAGTAAGGATTTCAGATGTAGCATCCTTAACCCTAACTAAATGGTATACACAACCTTTGGAAATCATCTTTCTAGCCTTAAGGTAGGAAATAAAATGACCTACAGGCACAACTGTGCTACCCTTCAACTCTAGGACTGGCTCACTTGGAAATATGAACTCTATAGCACGAGTTGTACAATTAACTGAGGCATGACATGCATGTAGCTAATCCATGCCAAAGATAACATCAAAATCTGTCATGGCTAACTCTACTAGGTCTGCTGAGGTGATTTTCTGAAGAATTGAGACTGGGAAATTTCTAAATACCCGTCGAGCTATAACTGAATCACTAACTGTAGTAGAGACTAAGAAAGGTTGTGATAGTATTTTGGGACTAACTCTGAAATTACGAGCAACATAAGGCGTCAAGAAAGACAAGGTAGCCCCTAGATCTAACAAAGCATAAATATCAAGGTGGAAAACTAATAACATACCAGTAACCACGTCTGGGGAAGCCTCCTACTCCTGTCAAGATGCAATGGCATAAAACTTGTTCTGACGCTGACTGCTAGCTAAAATAGTCGAAGCACCTTGCTGGGAGGGACGTGCTACTGGAGCTGCTAAACTAGCAGATGGCATACGGGCTCCACCACCCACTGTTCTGGCTGAAGGGCAATCCCTGAGTTTGTGTCTAGGTTTTCCATACCCGAAACAAGCGTCTGAGCCAACCAAACACCTCACTGGGTGATTCTTGCCACACTTCGCACAGACTGGGATGGTGTGCTTTATCTGCAAGCTACCCTGGCCCCTCGAATCTGAGGCCCCACTCCTCTGATCACCTCATGGTATAAATGGTGTACTAGCTGATGATGGTGTTGGAGCAAAAGACCTGTGATGGGACTACTAGCGATGTACGCCCCCTGATCTAGGCTGAAAAGTCCCATAACTATCTGTCTTGGCCCTCTTGGCCTCTCTCGCCCTCTGATATACTTCCTTCATCTGCTGGGCATATAAGACTATGCAGGGAAAGTGCATGTCCTTATGTAGCATGGCTATCCTACAATCCTTATCTAGGTAGTCTGCCACTCCATGTACAAACCTTCTCACCCGAGCTCTCTGATCTGCCACTAACTCCGACACATACTAGGATAAATAGGTGAACTCCAAACCGTACTCCTGAACTATCATGTTACCCCGCTTTAGATTTGCAAACTCGTCCACTTTCAGCTCCCTTATCTCATGAGCGAAGAATAGATTTAAAAAGGCGGCATGAAACTCATCCCAACTGATAGGGCCTACTCCCACTACCCTACTATCTTTCCACTATTTGAACCAGATTTATGCCACCGCTTTTAGCTGATAAAAAGAAAAGTCAACGCACTCCCCATTTGTTACTCCCATGACTTAGGTGATCTTCAGAATCTCATCAATGAACTCATATGGGTCCTCGTCCACTTTTGACCCAAGGAACTCTGGTGGGTTCATCCTTAGAAAATCCCTGACCCGAGCCACCGCCGCATTCCCCTTTTGAGGGAGATGCGCCACCGCCTGATGATTGACCTAGGCGGACAAGGCCTATGCTAGCGTCTGTATGACTGCCCTGAATTCAGCATGGGCAGTCGGCTCTAGGCATGCTCCTCATTGGCTAGTGGGGCCTGATGGTGCGCCTCTCTGATGCCATTCTCGTGGCTATTTCCATTTCACCTTCCATCCACTCGACGTGGAGGCTTGATTTTGCAAATATATATAGCACAAGTTAGAAGGATAGAAAAACATTTCATCGCACGTCATGAGATTATGAAAAAGGGAACATTTCCTAAACATTCGTAGCCTCTTCGCCATAAGTATGGAGCACTTCACAACCATGAAAAAAAAGACTCTACGCAACTTCCGGACACCCTAGGACACTTCAAACCTATTTCTCTGATACAAAGTTTGTCACAACCTGAGCACAAGCCCGAATCGAGACATGGGAAAAGGAATCCCGAAGGATTCCAAGTTGACCCATGGCATGAACATACATTTAACTCAATCAACAAAAAGGAAGATCAACATGAATAACATAGAGAAAGTCTAAAAACAATATTAAATCTGAGATACATCACATGAGTTTAAAGCTTAATATAAACTATGTCCGAGAAAGCCTCTAACACTAATGAGTTGATGGGACAAGACCCCAACTAACTCCCTAAAGATGAAACTGAAAATACAAGATAGCTGATAAGAGATGGTCCTTTGAAGATGAGGACTCACCAAAAGAGATAAGTTGCTAAATTCGGAAAAGCTAGCAAGGTCCGAGGTTGAGTTAGAGTACAGGAGTCTGTATCATGAAACGATACAACATAGCTTATGCGGTCAGTACGTGGAATATACCGAGTATGTAAGTTAAGTAAAATGGGCAATTTAAAATACATAACAGTTCATAAGAGTAAGACAACATCATTGTAATTTAAATACCATAATGTAAACATAAGGCTTAAGGTTTTCAAAACATTCATAAACTAACCATAATCATAATCAAAAGAGAAAAGCTTTATTCCACATTATACGAAAAAAGTGCATAATCATAAGCATGCATAAATCATGATGAAAAGTGGGAGATTCTTATAACCGACATTCCCCATGTGAGCACACATGGATTCTGACCTATAAACCCCTAGTCTGGAGGGTGTTCGTACCTTTCCATGGGTAGAACCATGAAAAAGGTGTGATATCCCTCATGAAAGGCCAATTTGGGAAAAGGGGACAGTCTCAAGAGAGGTTCCATCATGACCTATGGTGGCGCGTAGTTCTGAGACTCGGGGCAAAACCTGGGCCCTGAACATACTTAATGTTAAATACTACTCCCAAAACATATATACTGCTCATAGGATAATATACATGAAATTCATGGACTAGTTATATCATTATAATCATAAGCATGTTTGAATATATGTGAACTACGCATGAAATAAGGCTCGTGAGTCGGCCAGAGTCATAAATCATAAATCATGAGGTTCATGCATACTTACAAAACATGTATATACTTTATATTCATAAATTCATGATGAGCATTTGAGAGAACTCATAACATATGTCATAAATCATAATTGATTAATGAACATCAACATCAAAATAGAATCATAACTTGAACTTCCATAACTGAGCATGGTTATAAAATCTACCAATGATTCATAAAACGTGAATTTATACATGAGAGGAACTAACCCATAGATAGATCATAAGGATTCCATAAGAATTTGGATAAAATCCCATAGAATTATCAATAGAATTTCATGAATTAGGGATTTATTGGGCATGGGTGTGAACAAATTTACCCATTCATAACCCTACATACTTGGAGGGATCGGATTTCACCACTCCCTTGATTTTTCAATGAAGAATTGAGGAAAAACTTGAAGGAATTAAGCTTGATCACCTCCTTTGCTCTCTAAGTTTGCATGCATGAGTAGGAATAGTCTAGAATGAACTTAACCCTATTAATACTCACTGTTCATAGCTTAAAATGACATAGTTTAGGACTTAGGATCATAGGAATTACGGATAATCCCTTACTAAATTTGCAGAAAATAACTGACTGCTAGTTCCCATGAGTGACTGGACGAGTCGTCGTCCAAAGCTACAACTCATGGCCACCAATCGTTGAGTACACTGCAAACATTTCCCCAAGGCTCATCACGGGAAACTGCATGAGTCATTACTGGTGACCAGGACTCGTGGTCACTGCTCATAGTCTTCACTGTCCAAAAACCATCAACTCTTAGCCAATCTTATCCACGGCTGACTCAATGAGTCCTGGGGTCTGACCTCGACTTGTGGTCATGTTCGTGGTGATCCAAAATAACAAATTTCCAAACTCAAGTTTAGCACCTCACCACAAGTCACTTCACGACTCGTGATCTATCCCACGGGTCACAAAATGACTCATTCTATGACCTGGTGTAGAATTTCCAATTTTCTCCGTTTCAAGTCCCGGGTCTAATCTTAGGGTTTCCAGGACATTACAACAACCCAAGATTAATCTACAAATACTATCTGAAATCCTTCAAAAAGAAATAATGAGTTACTGGGACAAACCCCCAACAAATGAGGATTCACTACTGGAGCTACTGGAGAATCGACAAGAGAAACTAGCTACGATGCTAAGGCTAGGTATCTGAGCCTATATCATAGAACGATATAGCATATAGAAATATGAGACAAGTAATTTGAATGTATTGAGTATGTGAGATACAACTAAACATAAGAAAACTGATAATACATAAATTGTTCTAAATGACATGCTATGAGCATATCTAATAACATAAATAATAAACATAAATTGGAAAATCTGACAATACTATAAGAACCAATAACTGACTGAGGTCATAAGAAAATCCTAAAAATTTGGAAGACTGAACTGGATCGGGGACTATGACTGTACTGGATTGAACTGTACTGTGGGAGAGACTATAATAGATATATAACCACGTGAGCTAGATGTGGAGTTCGTTGTATACATCCCATCAAAGAGAGCCCACTGTAACTTTCTAGGGTATAGTGGCTGAGTTGTGTGATAACTTTCTAGGGGCTTATTTGGGCTAATAACCTTCGGTGGCACGTATTTCTGGAAACTTGGGTGCAATGAATCTCAGCCCGCTCAGGTTTAAGTACTACTCCCACTGGAAAATCTAACTATGTTGATAGCTCGAAACTAATGTCCTAGGACTAAGTTTTAAGAGTCTAAGGACCTAGAGGAAATTGTATTCTAAGACTTGTCAAAGCTGCTCTGTCTGAAATGGTCGTGAAAGTCTAAAGAATGAAGAACTTACTGATAAACTGATAATACTGAATATACTGAGTACAGACAATTAATCTGAGGCTGAGCATACTAAAAGCATTGACTTTCCATTCAAGTAAATGTTCTAGAATTCTTAATTCAAATGAAAATATCATGATAATATAATATTTATATTTGAGTTCTAAATCATGCAACTTTTATGCAAAAATAATGCTAAGGATCGGGGCTAGGAAAGAAAATTGTATAAACGAAACCAAAACATGAAGTTTAGCTAGTAATAGTCATGTAAATTTAGAGAGTTGACAAGATTTAGAGAATTTCATTTTCTAACTGAAAAACAAGCTTCTAATCTTCTACAGGGCTGAAAACTTTAAAGTTCTCCAAAAGTAATTTGGGACACAAGGGGAAAAGGGAACCCTTGTTGCAGTCCCACATACCTGAAGAAGATTTTCTTTTAGAAAAGCACCTGAACTCTGAGGAAGAGATGAAGCCCCGCCTCTTGTATAAAAGTAACAGTCTGAGTTTGTATATTATGAATCTGTTAGATTGGAAGAGAATGAGAGGAAAGAGTCCATCAATCACCTATAATTCCCCTTTAAACGCAACTCAAAAACGATGTAGTTTAGGTATTAGGAGCTTAAGATTTGACAAAAATGTCCCTGGGTAACCATTTAAAAATTTGACTGTCCAAATCCAACGGTCCTCACAATAAGTCATTGGTTGAGACCACGACTCATTGGTTACAGTCGTTGCTTCTGGCCTAAATCTTAATTCTCACAATGGACGACACAAAAACTTGTTGGTCTGAACAATGGGTTATTGTCACTACTTGTCATCACCACTAGATATTCTGAACATTTTTTGGACATGACCAACAGACGAGAACAACAACTCATTAGATGCGACAATGAATCATTTGTTCCACTCATTGTTACTAGAAGAGTTTTTGAACGATTTTTGGATATCCCCAAATAGAAAAATAGAATGACCCGTTATATGAACATGTCGTTGTATCCAAATGTTGTCACTAGAGAAATTCTTAACCATTTTTGGTCTTCTTCCAACGGCTCCATACGACGAGTCTTTACATCAAACAATGACTCATCATATGGCTCATTGTTTGTAAGACATATTTGACAAGTTTCTGGACTGCTACCAATGGATAAAACTATGACTCGATACTTGAAGAAATGGATCATTGTGTTGCTCGTTGAATCTGGGGAAGGAATCTGCAGAGGCTGATAACAACTCAAACAACGGGTCATTGTTACTAACAATGGCTCGTTAGTTGAGTCGTTCTGAGACAAAACTTTTGGTTCCTTTTCTGGTTTTTCATTTCAAGTCTGGATTTGGTCTATGAAATTTTTGGGGTGTTACAAGATTCTTTCCTCGGGAATTAAGGGAATCTAAGGCCACCAAGCTTGTGAACTTGAGGCAAAAGGAAAGACAGTGCAGGAGTATGCATTAAAGTTCACTCAACTATCGAAATATGCTCTAGAAATGGTTGCGGAGTCGAGGGCTCACATGCTCAAGTTCGTGATTGTAGTTTCAGACCTGGCAGTAAAGGAGTGCAGGACCGCAAACCTTATCAACAAATTGGACATCTCTAGGCTCGTTATTGATGCACAACAGATCGAGGAGAGAAATTGAAAGAGACAGAGAGGGAGAGTTTGGGTCCCAGGACAAGTTAGTTTGAGTACTCCCAGTAGGGGTCGGGTGGTGGTAGTCGCCCTAGTAGCAACAGGGACCTCCATCACACTCATTAGACAATGATCCTTCTTCTAGGCCCCACAAATATCAAAAGGGTGGAGCATCAGGCTCCTAGTCTCAGAGCCATGTCTCCAGCAACCCCACTTTTCCATTATGTTCTAAGTGTGGTAAGAATCATGCAGGTGAGTGCCTTTGGGCAATGAAGGATGTTTTGGTTGTGACCAGCTAGGTTACAAATTGAAAGATTGCCCGGCAACAGGATAAGGGAAGGCCCAATCCACTACATCAACAGCTCCACCGGGTTGTTCAACTCAGCAATGTACTATCTCAAGTACAGGTGGCAGTCAACAGCAGAACTGCTTCTATACTTTGTCCTCCCGTCAAGACTAGGAGAACTTGCCTAACGTAGTAACTGGTATGTTACATCTCTTTCGAACAAATGTTTATTCTTTACAAGATACAGGAGCCACATATTCTTTCATACTCCATACATTGTTGTCCAGTTTGACATTAGCCCTAAAACACCCTTAGAGCCATGTTTAGTCTATACTCCGGTTGGTGAGTTAGTTAGAGCTAGCTGGGTATACAGGGATTGTCCGGTCATAGTGTTACATAAAGTCACCACAGTTGATCTAGTAGAGTTATATATGGTTGACTTCAACCTTATTCTTGGAATGGACTAGTTACATTCTTGTTATGCCTCAATTTACTGTAGAACTTAGGATCGTTAAATCCAGTTTCCTAACGAACCAGTACTAGAATGGAAGGGTATACTTTAACGCCTAAGGGTCGATTCATTACATACCTTAAGGCTAGGAAAATGATCTCTAAGGGGTACATCTATTACTTGGTTAGGGTCAAATATTCTACTTCCGTGGCCCCAACACTTCAGTCAGTTCCAGCTTTAAATGAGTTCGCTGATGTGTTCGAAGATCTTCTCTGAGTCCCTGCCAAGAGAGAAATACTCTTCATCATATACCTTCTCCCAGATTCGTAGCCTATCTCTATTCCTCCTTACCAAAGGGCTCCAGCTGAGCTAACAGAGTTAAAGGAAAAACTGAAAGACCTTCTAGATAAGGGCTTTATCAGACCCAGTATTTCTCAATGGGGTGCCCCAATCCTATTCATGCGAAATAAAGAAGGTACACTCAGGATGGATGACTTGTTCGATCAACTTTAGGGAGCTAGTTGTTTTTCCAAGGTAGATCTCAAATAAGAATACCATCACCTCATGGTCAAAGAACATGCATTAGAATCACGTACAATCCTTCTCGATCATAGCGGTAACAATCATTCCTTCTCCATTCTCCCTCTCACTCATGACCTCAACTTCTGTCTCAGTATCTATTTCGGTTAGAATTGTCTTAGTATTGGTTATGACCTCGATTTTTGGAACCTTGGCGCCAAATTTCCTATCCAGACATTTGGAAATTGGCCCAAAAATGCGCCACTTGGTTGTCCAAGAAGTTTGCCTCCTCCTCAGAATCTAAATGCTCTGGCCCTGGTTCTTATCTCTATGTTCCCACTACATTAACTTTCCTAGCCCCAACGCCCATTACATGCTTCATAGGTTGTTTTAGCAATGTACGCATATGGGCTAATTCTTGATCAAGTTCCTCCTCCTTTCATTGGTCTGCAGTCATACCAACAATATATGTACCAATAGTTGCTTCTGCTTTCCAGGTGTGCCATGCACTGTTAGTTTTGGTCACTCTATCAAGAATAGTGGTTGCTTGTTCCTAGGTGTGACTCATTAGTGCTCCTCCCCCCACACTACCTACCACAACTTTAGTACTATTGTTCAATAACCTATAGAAAATATCCAACAAACTGTCATCATGAATTTTATGGTTTGGGTACTTGGTCAACTTGTTCTTAAATCTTAGCAAGGTTTTATGAAATGCCTCCATTTTGAGTTGTTGGAAATTGTAGATCTCATCCTTAAGCTATAGGATCCTGGAGGGCGGGAAGAATCTCACAAGAAAATATTGTTTGAGCTCCATCCAGTTGGTAATAGAGTTTTTGGGCAACTCCAATAACCATAAAGTGGCCTCCCCAGACATAGAGAATGGGAAGACTCTCAGCCTTATTGTTTCCTGACTAACACCTGGCAACCTGTACACCTTGCATATTCCAAGAAATTTCATTAAGTGTAGGTTGGCATCATCAGTTGCATGACACAAAAACACCCCTTTCATATTCACCAACTGTATTATGGTGCTAGTGATGTCAAATTTTTCCCCAACAGGAAAAGATGGTGGTACAATAGCTCCAGTTGGCCCGACTTCATCAATATCTGGGTAATCCTCATGAAAGACCTTAGGGGCATATCTATGGCCTCTATTTTCCCTTCAATGGTGACTAGTGTTCACAACTTCATTCCGAGCATCATCATCTTCCTAAAGTGCAGCTTGCCGAGCTAGGTCAGCTTGCCTAGTGTCTTCAGCAAAACGGACATCTCTTTGCTCTTGGTTCTCCGTTCTTCGCTGTATTCTTTCTATTTCAAGATATAAACGAATCAAGGGGTTTCCGCCCCATCGAGAACTTGGAATTAACCAAGAGATATCCTGTGGTTGTAAAAAACAATAAGAAAACATAAATGAGGAAATAACAACCAAAAGTTAAACACAACAATTAATCTAATCTTAGCAGTATTCCCCAACAACGGCGCTAGTTTTTGGTAATTCTCAAACTCACTCTTAACAAAGTATTAAGCAGACAATGTCAATAAGCAACCCAACTAAGAGGTTGGGGTCGAACCAACATGGAATATGGTAAGAACTAGACTAACGCCTGTATTTAAGATTTTTTGGTGTGTATACTCTAAATTGGGGGGTTTATAGAAAAAATAATTGTAAAACAAGAATGAAGATCAGTTGTTGTTAATCATGATTTGCAATTAACTAGGGTAAGTGTTCCCCATAGTTTCATAACTACCTCGGGTTACACTCGTGATCCATCCTAATGCTTACTTGTATAAGTGATAACTAGGGTTCCTCAAAATGACTTGCTCGTCCCTATTGGATGACTCTACTCAATCACCAGGTTAGGTATCATGAGCAATTTCAATTGAACCGTTATCAATTTATTCCAAATTAACTATCCTACGACTGCAACTCAAGTTATAAAATGATCATAAAAATTAAGGCTTTGCTGTAATCCTCTTTTCCTAATCTCTACGTCTCTATGTTCAAGCAAGTAAAGAATTTGAGCAAGTCTTAACGTTGGGAATCGTTAAGAAACATTAAAGATGAAGAGAATACAATACAAACATTTAGCATTGGTTTCGAATCACTTTGTATAACCATATTATGTTAATCCATCATGGTTCCCACAACCCTAGTTGTGGAGGTTTTAGCCTCTCATGATTGTAAGATTATGATNCTCTCATGATTGTAAGATTATGATTAGTAGTCACAGACAAACACATAATTAAATACTTACAAGGATGATTGAAAGAAAACCTGCTTTGAATATTGCAAGAAAATATGATGAACAAATTCAAGAACAATTGTGAAATCCAACTTATGATTCTCAAGAATGGCTCTCTAATGTTGTTAAAAACTAATTAAAAAGTTGATAACAATATACTCTAACTAATTCTAACCATCTCTAACCCAAAAACAGCCTAAAAATTATTTATACAAATAATAAAAAAAAAATCCTAAGTTAAAAGGGAAATAACAAAATTTGGCACCAACACATCCTACGACTCATTATTCGACTTGTAATAGGATTGTATGGGTTGTGCATTGTCTCGTACATCCCTTGGCCTTTGCAGAATTGGCTAAGTGTTGGTATTTGGTACGATGCGAAACATGATCCCATGAGTAGTACCATCCAGTCGTGCTTAGGCTCTGAGAACTTTGGCATCTTCTGAATATTTCTATGAGTGTATCTGTATGCCTCGTTGCTTTCTCCTATGACTCATAATAGCTTGTCGTATCATGAGAACTGCAAAGTTCCAAAAATCACTGAAGCTTTCCGCAGCTCCTTGTATTGGTCGTGGGTAGACGCTATGATCCATAGGTGCTACCTGTATTAGGAGACTTCCATTGTGCAAATATCTCTGAAGTATTCCACGACTCAAGTTACAGCTTCTACCAGGATGGTACGACTTGTACTATGAGTCGTACTTTGCATTTGCATTGTTCTAGTCTTATGAACTTTTCCACGAGTCTCAGTACGACTCGTACAATCTTGGTACAACTCGTATTTAGATCAGTACTTGGCTTGTTTTCTGTACTTTCCAGAAAATTTTGTACATTTTTGCTCCAACACCTATTTTTCCTTAAAATACCTCATATACGTATAAATATACCTAAGTCCATGCTAGTTTCCTAGTTTTAAGTGTTGAAAGTGCTAAAGACTCACAACATATCAACACCCTCAACTTAAGACTTTTTCATGTCCTCAGGCAAAGAAAAAAAAAACTTAAGACGACTCTTAACTAGAAAATAAACCTAGGATACTACAACTAATACCAATCAAAATTTGCACTATGATCACAAACAATTGTGACCCTTCTCCATGTAAACCAAATCATCTATGCACATCAAGTGACCACAAACTATGATAAACAAGGATCAAGACATGTCATCTATTTATTAGTAGAGAGTCAAGTTATTACCAATTCTTTTCACACAGACATCTGACAGAATAAAACAGAAACCATGTACCGTCAGAGCAAATGAAGTCCTCAATTCACAGATATATGAAAATATGAATCTTGGGAGTAAACAAGTAAGACTCTCACTCTCATAGAGAAGTTCCAAATATTGCATATCGGATACCATAGGCTTGCCCTTATTTTCTCTACTTTGTCTCTTCGAACAGTAAGGCTAGGATCACTATAGGAATTTATTCGACATGTAATGTAGGCTTTGCACTGGGTACGGTAAATATGGGATTTGAGTGACTAAACCCTCCTTGGCACTATATTCTCATGGCTCCACTTTTCACTTATTTCACCCTCTTCACTTTTTCAACTTTTTCCTCCTTTTTCTCCATTTTTATGCAATGTATGGATTTAGTGTGTTTTCAAATTTTTAGTTCATTTGTTTTGACTAATGTTCCCTAATCATGTTTATTCAGAATATCCATCTGGTACCAATCACTGTTCTATTTCTAGAATAGGGATTTCTGTACTAACTAATTGTTATACACATGGCTTAAGATAGTCCCAACGAGCCATCCTACGAGTCGTAGGTAGGCTTGTAAAGCCTATCCTTTCCTTTGTTCATGTCAGTTTTGCAGGTAAATTCAATTTGTTATTGGGTACTCAGAATTTCCCAATTCTAGGCATGCATTTTTCACATTTTTACAACTACCCAATTCTCCCTTTTTGATTCACGACCCGTAAATCAGTTCTTTATAGTTCAAGTTCAATTCTAAGAATATTTGAGTTCCTACCCAATAAACACAGTAATATTCCATGTTACTGATCATTATCCTCATCTATTTTCATGCATTTTGAGGACTCCCAATTGTTAAACAAGTACACACAAACACGAAGGTCTTTTTACCCGACACAAAGCATAATCACTTACGAATATTGCAAAATCTTTCTCACTTCGTGCGTGTTTCAGTGAGTAGGGTTTGAACATAATTTGATTAGTGTTAATCAAGCACAATTTTGCTAAATTGATCATTTTTCTTTAGATACAGGTGTGAGGGAGTCGTGGGAGCCCCAAACCTACTCGGTGTTCAATACTACTCCCAATACATATATATAGTGCTCATAGTATATCATGCATGAGTTCATGGTTAGTTAAATCATGATAATTAGAAGCATGCGCGTAGATAAGTCAATTAGCCATGAGGTAAGGCCCGTGAGTTAGCCAAAACATGATTCATGCTTAATAAAATACATACATACTTGTAATTCATGCACATAGTTTAAACATAATAAGATCATAATAGATAACATAATAAAATTCATAATTTAAATCATAAATCAAGCTGGGCTTATCAAAACATCAACGGATCAATGGATCATGGATAGATTCATCATGGGGCATGCATAATCAAGCTTGATCATTTATAAATTCAAAATCAGCAATATTAATATCAATTTAAAACTCAAAAGATGATCAAAATCAGTAGATAATGATAAGGTTTCGAAATCACAAGACCCATAATTAAATCATTGAATTTTATACAAATCAAATACAAAACCCCATGAGATTTAAATAAATTTTAAGTAAAATAGTAGAGTAGGAGCATGGGTGTGGAAGAATCCACCCATTGAAGACCTTACATACGTGGGATTATTGAATTTTAACCCTTCTTTAAAGCCCAAGAATGAATTTGGAAGAATTGAGAAGGAACAACTTGAATCACCTCTTAATCTTCTCTCTATACTCTTGCATGCTTGAATGAGGGTTGAGGAAGGTTTATTTTCTTCAAAACCCATCTTTCCTAAGCCAAAAACGACGTAGTTTAGGGCTTTATATCATGAAAAAGTCAAAAATACCCTCAATGAACCTGTCTTGAAAACTGGCCGGATGGAACCCACGGGTCGTACCAACGGATCGTGGGACCCACCAATGGCCCGTCATATCTCTCGTGGAATGAACTACCGATGACCCATTATCGGAACCAACAAAAGGATCGACAGGACGACCCATGCCTCCAACCCATGACTCATTACATCATCTGTGGTTAGTCCCATGATCCGTGGAATATCATCTTCTAACAGGTCACACCACGACCCGTCACCACAAACAACAGATCGTTGTTTCGCCCCCTCAAGCCTACTGGAAAACATAATCCTCAAACCAAGACCACAACCAGCGACACATGGCTTCTCCTTATGGGTTGTTGGGTCTCCCATTGTATGTCACCTGATGCACCCAACTCCTTCCCATGACTGCTAATGACGACTCGTTGTTTCCCACAATGAGTTCTCATATTTCCCATGGTTTGCACTATCACCGAGCCTTTCCCCAAACATGACTCGTTACAACCACCCGTGGTATGTCAGCACGAGTCGTACCTTGACCCGTCCTGTTACATTTTTCCCTTATTTCTGCAGTTTTCAATTTTTTTCACTTTCGGGTCTACTCCTACGCACTTCCGGGATATTACAATATCTCCCCCTTGGGAACATTCGTCCTCGAATGTTAGAAAAAAGAATCAATCAGAGACATACAATTATCATACTTAAATTCTGACTATTTTAACAAAGATTTTCACGGAATGACTACCTCCGAATAAAACCACATAACTGAACTATTCTCATACTTCACATACACATTCATAAATATAAAAGAAACTTACACACATGAACTGAACATGAAAACTAGATAGAATCGTAGAATTAAACTAATAACTCAAATCGGAACCGAGCTGGTAGAGAGTAACTATGGGTATTTAGTCATCATATCTGTTTCAGCTTCCCATGTAGCTCCTTCAACGTGATGGCTTCACCATAAAACCTTAAATGAGGCTACTGCCTTAGTCCCTAGCTTATGAACTTGACAATCTTCGATTTTCACCGGAACTTCTTCGTAACTGAGGTTGTCTCTTACACAAATACTGTCAACCGGAACCACTAAAGCATGTTCTCCCGAACACTTCTTCAAAAGTGACACATGAAACACCGAATGTACTAAAGATAACTCTGAGGGAAAATCTAACTCAAATGCCACCTTACCAACTCTTCTCACCACTTGGTATGGGCCAACATATCGGGAACTGAGTTTCCCTTTCCTTCCGAACCGCATGACTCCCTTCATGGGAGATACTTTGAAAAATACCCAGTCGTCCACATCAAACTCCAAATCTATCCTTTTCACATCCGCATACGATTTCTGAAAAATCTGAGTGGTTTTCAAATGGTCCCTTATCAATTGGACCTTTACCATGGCCTCATGAACCGAATCAGGTCCTATCATGGCTGCCTCACCAACCTCAAACCACCCAATGGGTGATCTACACCTTCGCCTGTACAGAGCCTCGAACGGTGCCATCTATATACTGGAGTGATAGCTGTTATTATAAGCAAACTTGATCAAGGGAAAATGATCATCCCAACTACCTTTAAAATTCATAACCATGCCCTCAACATATCTTCAAGAGTCTGGATCGTTCGTTCGGCTTGGCCATCCTTCTGCAGATGAAAGGCTCTGCTGATCTTGACTTGAGTCCCAAGTCCTTTTTCAAAAGACCACCAGAAATGGCAGGTAAATTGAGTACTTCAGTCTGAAATAATAGACAAGGGCACACCATGATGTCGAACCAACTCCCAAATATATAATTTGGTATAATCATCCGCTGAATCCGTGGTTTTGATTGGTAGAATGTATGCAGCCTTGGTTAACCTGTCTACCACCACCCAAATGGAATCATAGTGTCGGCGAATACGAGGTAGGCCTGTAATAAAATCCATATTAATCTCTTCCCACTTCCAAGTGGGAAGGCTAATATCCTGATGTACATCTCCAGGCCTTTGGTGCTCGACCTTCACTTGCTGATACTTTGGACATTTGGCTACGGACTCAGCAATATCCTTCTTCATACCATCCCACCAATAGATTTCTCTCAAGTCTTGATACATCTTCATGGATCCAGGATGGATAGAATATCTGGTACCATGTGTCTCATGCAATATCCGAACTTTCAATTCATCAACGTCTGGGACACATAGGCGACCCTGGTATCGTAACACACCATCTCCCCCTTTGCAGAAGACCTCTACTTTCATATTTTGAACGACCTCCTTCAGCTTTACCAAAATCGATTCCTCATATTTCCTCACCCTTACAATAATCGCAAAGGACGATTCTGATTCGTCCAGAACTACCAAATTGCTATCGTTTGAATCGACCAAACGAACTCCTACAATTCTTGTCAAGAATCCTGAGGTGCCTAACTCTTGAGTCTCCATCTCTTATGCCTATGATCATGAAAAATATGCAGTGCGCTCTAATTCATCCGACATTCATTCGAAATTCTCCGACCACAGCCCAAATACACATTCCAATCCTGAAACCTACTCTGGACCTGTTGGAACCACAAAGTTACCCACGTAAAGTTGCTTGACCGCAACTTTACCATGGTCACATCAAGCTTCCTCAAAACTTATAAATTCAACCCGAGTTTGAAATCACCTCATAATCCCTGCAAACCACCCAACCAAATCATAACTCACCACCTAGAACCAACCAAACACTTAAAATCCAGTTTCGATCTTGAAAACATAGATTCTTGACTTTGGTCAACCCTCAACTTCAAACCCTTCAAAAATCGAAAGTCTCATCCAATCTTCATTAAATCATGTCAGAACGAAGTCCTCCACTTCCGCAAGTCCTGAACAATAGAGTAATGATACGGAAAGGTTAATCCTAGGAAAACGGATCAACAATCAAAACATGACCATGTGGCTTGCTACACTTCCAAGCATAGTTAATAACTGGGCTTCCTATACTAGGTCCGACATCTATAGTGGGGATAGGGAGTTATCCTGAACGTACACGTCTTAACAAGTATTTCCGTCATGGGGAATATCCTTAGGGTTTAAAGTAAGAGAATCATGAGATGAATCATATAGGAAGTCTAATCTTGGCATATACCCGATATAGCACCATCTCATAAGCCGATAGAACAAACTTTGGGAACTGAATTCATAGGGCTTAGTGTGCTAAGAAACGTGTGTTCACATACATAACAAGAGTCATGACCTGAAATGAAATGGTAATGTTGAGACTGCAGACGGATGGGGTTGCCTGTCATCTTAGGGTTCTGAATGTAAGCGTAAGTTAAGCATAGCATAGAGCGGTACGTAAGGGAACACCTAAAGAAGAAAGGAGAGACTACCCCCGAGTTCTATCCATAGGACATCCTTACTAGAAACTCAAGACATGACTGGGCCCTCACTTACCACTTCCTTGCCTTTCATGGGATAAATCTCATCTCAAAGTACGCGAAAGATCTTGGATCTTGTGCAGAGATTCTCGGACTAGCAATCATGATAGGTTTGGTAGGAGAATTTATAACTTACCTGGAACTACATCTGGAGCTGCCTTCCACTTGCCCTGCCTGGC
The DNA here is from genome assembly GCA_018107945.1 of Datura stramonium. Classification (NCBI taxonomy): domain Eukaryota; kingdom Viridiplantae; phylum Streptophyta; class Magnoliopsida; order Solanales; family Solanaceae; genus Datura; species Datura stramonium. The sequence continues at coordinate 255,312 of JACEIK010001558.1, read as the reverse complement.
CAATGGGCATTCCCTGCATACGTGCCCGGTCCCCCTACACCTGTAGCAAATTCTTGAACCCGCAAAACATTGACCTGCATGTGATCTACCACACTCCGAGCACATCAACTGGCTAAATAAGACTGCCGGAGGGGTGGTTGGCGAGCGAACCTTTTGGCCGTCGCGCTTTGCTGAAGCACAATCCCTGTGCTTAAGACCCAGCTGACCACAATAAAAGCAAACATCTGAACCTGCTAAGCACTTCCCTCGGTGATGCTTTCCGCAGCGCCCGCAATCTGGATAAGTAGTCTCTCTCACGCAGGGCTTGTCCTTTCGAAATTGAGCTAGACATTTCCGACGAACTCGAGAGCGACCTCCACTACTCGATCCTTGTTCAAAATTTCCAGAGTTTCCGACTCTGAGCCTCTTGCTTCTCTTCCTGCTCCCCATACACTTTCCGACCATACTCAAGTCACCAACCTCCGGAGGGCTCTCCTTCATGAATCCCTGAGTTCCCAAAGCTGCTGCCTCCCCGGTAAGGCTCGTTTGTGCGATAGCCTACTGATTAGGCTGGGTGATCATAGCCAGCATTAACACCTTGAGAGTGGCTCTTAGCTCTACGTCAATAACTGGCATGAAACCCATTGAAGCTGGTGGCGCCGGCTGGCTCCCATCGTTGTTTCAAGAAGACATGTTTTTGAACACACGCGTAGCACGAGTTAGAAGGGAAAAGGACGTTCATCGCACGACAAGGATCATGAAGGAAGGGAACATTTCCTAAACGTCTAGTAGCTTCTTTGTCATAAGTGTGGCGTGCTTCACACCCATGAAAAAGACTCTACTTGACGTGGCTTTTAGACTCCCTAGGACACATAAAACCTATGGCTCTGATACCAAGTTTTTCACGATCCAAACATACACCCAGATCGTAGACACGAGACGAGGAGCCCCGAGAGACCCCAAGAAAACCCATGGCATGAGCATACGTCTAATTTAATCACATGATTTGAAGAATTGACATAAATAACGTAATTATAGCATAACATATGGGAAGAACAGTACGATACTTATACAATACGACGAATTACAACGTTTAGTCTTATAAGCCTCTAAAAATAACAGGTGGATTGATGGGACAACTCCCCAACTAATACAACATCCAAAAATTGAAATAAATGACATAGAGTGTGAACATGTAGCCCTCGGAACATGAGGACTCACCAAGTATGCTAAGAGCAAGGCTGAAACTAGCTACTGGTAGGGAGGAGCCTTAGAACCGGGACTTGTATCATGAAATGATACAACATAGAAAGTATGAGGTTAGTACGTGGAATGTACCGAGTATGCAAGGTAAGAAAAATGGACATTTAAAACATGTATAAAAATCCTTAAGTAATCATAAGAGTAGGACAACATTCTCTTATTGTAAATCATCATAACATATTATACGGCTTAAGGTTTTCAAAATGTTCGTAGTATAACATAGTCATAGTCGTAATAAAAGAGCTTTAATTAACATAAATTGAGTAAATATACATAATCATAACATGCATAATCATGAGGAACAATAGGAGATTCTCTTAACCGACATACCTCACATGAGCACACATGAATCCTAACTTATGACCCTAGTCGGGAGGATGTTCGTACCTTGCCAAGGGTAGGAACCATGAAAGGCGTGATCACACATGAGAAAGCTCCATTTGGGCCAGGGAAAAATATGAAAGGGGTCCAAACATAGTGGCATGTAGATCATGAGATTCAGGGCTTAAACGTGAGCCCCGAACCTACTCGATATTCTATACAACTCCGAAAACATATATATAGTGCTCATAGTANTCAACTAATTATCTATCATAATTTTTTAACTCACAATTAGGGTTCATTGTTAGTTAAATCATGATAATTAGAAGAATGCCTGTAGATAAGTCAATTAGCCATGAGGTAAGGCCTGTGAGTCGGCCAAAATATGATTCATGCTTAATAAAATATATACATACTTGTAATTCATGGACATAGTTTAAACATCATAAGATCATAATAGATAATAAAATAAAATTCATAATTTAAATCATAAATCATGATGGGATTATCAAAATATAAACGAATCAATGGATCATGAATCGATTCATCATGGGGCATGTATAATCAAGATTGATTGTTTAGAAATTCAAAAATCAGCAATATTAACTTCAATTTAAAACTCAAAAGATGATAAAAATCAGTAGATAATGATAACATTTCAAAATCACAAGACCCACAATTAAATCATTGAATTTTATACAAATCAAGTACAAAACTCCATGAGATTTAAAGAATTTTAAGTAAAATAGTAGAGTAGAAGCATGGGTGTGGAAGATTCCACCCATTGAAGTCCTTTATATCGGTATTATCAAATTTTAACCCTTCTTTAATACTGAAGAATGAATTTGGAAGAGTTGAGAAGGAACACCTTGAATCACCCCCTAATCTTCTCTCTATACTTTGCATGCATGAATGAGGCTTTAGGAAGGTTTATTTTCTTAAAAACCCAACTTTCCTAATCCAAAATGACATATCTAGGTCTTTATATCATCAAAAAGTCAAAAATACCCTTAATGAGTCTGCCCATAAAATTGGTCGGATCGAACCCATGGGTGGTACCAACAGATCGTGCGAGCCACCAACAGCCCATCATGTCTCTGATGGAATGAACTGGTGATGACCCATTCTCGGAACCAACCAACGGGTCGACAGGATGACCCGTGCTTCCAACCCACGACTCTTTACATCGTCCGTGGTTAGTCCCCTAAACCTTGGCATCACACCATCTAACGGTTCACACTACGACCCTTCACCACAAACAATGAATCATTGTTTCCCCCCATCAAGCCTATTGGAAAACTTAATCCTCAAACCATGACCACAACCAATGACCCGTGGCTTCTCCTAACGGGTCATTGGGTCTCCCGTTGTATGTCACCTGATGCACCCAACTCCTTCCCACGACTGCTAACAACAATGAGTCGTCATATCTCCCATGGTTTGTGCTGTCACCCAGCCTTTCCCCAACCATGACTCGTTACAATGACCCTTAGTATGTCACCACGAGTTGTACCTTGACCCATCCTGAGACATTTTTCCCAATTTTCTGTAGTTTTCAATTTTTTTCACTTCCGGGTCTACTCCTACGCACTTTCGAGGTATTACAGCACATGTGCTCAGATCTACCACGTCCATAATGGACATCTGAACTGAGTAGGCACTCCCCGGTGTAACTCTTGCCACACTTCCCACAGACTAGAGAGGTATACTATAACTTGTTGCCCCTATGATCCCTCGACCCTAAAGCCCTACTCCTCTGATCACCCTTGAGTCTGGATGGAACACTAGCTAATGATCGTGTTGGGGCTAGTGATTTCTGCTGAAACTGTGGACGGTAACCACTGCTGGACCTCTGATGTGAAAACCCACGGCTATCCGTCCGAGCCCTCATTGCCTCCCTCTCTCTCGCATGAGCCGCCTCCATCTGTTGGGCGTACAAGACTATGTGAGGAAAGTCCATATCCTAGTGAAGCATGATGGTCCTGCAATCCTTATCTAGGTAACCAACCACACCATGAACAAATGGGCTCACCCGCACTCTCTGATCCATCGCTAACTTAGGGGCGTACTTTGACAAATGAGTGAACTTAAGCGAATACAACAACACCGTTATCTTTCCCTACTTGAGGTTCACAAACTCCACTGCTTTCAACTCCCTCATCTCTCAAGGGAAGAACCTGTCGACAAAAGCCATGTGGAACTCATCCTAGCTGATAGGGCCCACTCCCGCTGCCTTTCTGTCCTTCCATTTATTATACCAAATATCTAATGCCAAAAATTCCCTGACCCTCGAACTTCCAGATCCNCATCCTAGCTGATAGGGCCCACTCCCGCTGCCTTTCTGTCCTTCCATTTATTATACCAAATATGAGCGACCTCTTTTAGCTGATAAGAGGCCTAGTCAACACATTCCCCATTTGTCACCACCATAACCTGAGTAACCTTCAAGATCCCTTCAATGAACTCGTGTGGATCCTCATCCACCTTTGATCCTGTGAACTTAGAAGGGTTCATCCTCAAGAAGTCTCTAATCCGAGCCGCCATTGTGTTGTCATTCAATGGGACCTGCGCAACAGCCTATTGGTTGACCTGAGCGGTCAAGGCCTACACCAACATCTGAATAGTCGCTTGAAACTCAAGGTGGGCAGCTGGCGCTAGTGATTGGGGCTCCTGAATAGGTGGGGCTTGCTGATGCCCATGGTCATTGCCACCCCCGTGGCCTTCATCATTTCCATTCCTCCTTTTGTTCATTCCTCTAGGAGCCATAATTCTTCAATAGCGAATCACACGAGTTAGAAGGATGGAGAGACTTTTCATCGCACAACATAGAACATGAAAGAGGGAAACATTTTATAAACGTCTGGTAGCCTCTTCGTCATAAGTGTGGCACGCTTCATACTCATGGAAAATACTATACTTAATGCGGCTTTCAAACACCCTAGGACACCTCAAACCTATGGCTTTGATAACAATTTTATCATGACATAAACGTACACCTGGATCGTAGACAAGGGACAAGGTACCCCGAGAGACCCTAAGTCGACCCATGGAACATGCATACAACTAATCTCATTTAAATAACCAGAATATCAACATAAAACATAGCAGAAACGTAACCATAGAATAACATTAGAAAATACTAGACGTACACATACACTGAGTACTACATACCGTCTGAAAGCCTCTACTACATACGATGGGTTGATGGGACATCATCCCCAACTAACCCGAACAATACTAAAACACAAGATAACATAAAAGTCTATCAAACGTTCCTCGAAACATGAGGACTCACCAATAATCTAAGAGCATGAGCTGAGATGGACTAAGGATGAGGATAAGCCTCAGATCCGAACCCTGTATCATGAAACAATACAACATAGAAAGTATGCGGTCAGTACTTGGAATATACCGAGTATACAAGATAAGTAAAGAGGACATGTTAAAAGTAAAGTAAAACTCATAATTAAATGTAGGACAAGGACATCATGCTTGTGTCATAAACTTCATGAGAAAACACAAGGCTCAAGACTTTCAAATCATTCATAAATCATTCATTATCATAATCGTAAACAAACTTTATCAAAACATAACTTGAGCCAATAAAATAAATATAACAATGCATAAGACATGCGGAACAATGGGAGAACTCGTCATAACCGACACCATCATGGTAGAGCCTTTCATGATGCCCTAACTATCTAACTCAAGTGGGCAGAGCCGACCCTAGCTTACCAGGTGAGGGTTGTGCATTAAGCATGATATCACATTTGAGGGGATCATTATCAATACAATATATTATTAGAACCCCACGGTGGCACATGGTTATGAGACACTGACATAATCCTTTGAACGCCGGGCTGCTCGGTGCTAGACACGGCTCCCAAAAGTATTCATATAGGCTCATACATAAATCAATAACATCATGCATTAAAATTTGTTGGCTAAAAATAGCATTTATCATCATTTATCAACTTTTAAACATTCTTAGCCAAGAATCAAAGGCCCTTTTTATCGACCAACATCATAAATTGATAATTCATGAAATTCATTTCATAAATCATAAATCATTCTTGAACATGTGGTCATTGCCCAAAACTTCAACTTCATCATACTCAATTCGTTCAAAATACGCTCAGAAACATGGGTGACTTGAATTCATGCTTTTCCATCATAAACAAATCTCAAAGTATTTCATATTCATCATATATCATAACTTTGATGAACCTTCATCAATGGGCATTTTAGATTTAAAATATTGAAACATGGTTTTAAATAAAATAATATAAAACCTACCCATCATTCATAATTCAATAATTAAAACTCAATTAAATCATACCCATAAAAAGAGAAAGCACATTTTCATGCATTTGGATAAAACCCCATAGATCTTGAATAGGAGAATTCATAATCTATTCAAAATTTGGGCATGGGCATGAAGGGATTCACCCATTCTAAACCCTACATACCTGGAAATGGATTGATTTTGAAGTTCCTTGAATACCCACAAAGAAATTGATACAAACTTGGAGAAGAAGGTCATGAATCTCCCTAAAACCTCTCTAAAGCTCTTGCATGGGAATGGGCATGCATTAGGGACTTAACCCATCTAACACTCAGAAAATACACAAAACGACATAGTTTATGGTCTCAGAACATGGAAAAGTCAAATATGCCCTTAAGAAAATTTCCCTGTAAAACTGGTCTGGACGGACCAACGGATGTACCAACGAGTTGTTGGTCGCTACCAAGACTCATGGTACGACCCGTCTCATGCACTTCCCAGGTCCTATTCCCGGATTCAAACCACGACTGGATAGGACGGGTCATCTTTACCTCAAACAGATCATTGGTTGCCCCCTTTGAAAAATCAGAACTCCCTAACAACGAGACTCACCATGACGCATTGCTTCCTATAACAGGTCATGGTATCCGTCTGTTAAGTCTAGTGGAACCCTCATGTCCTCTCACTAAGACTCATGACGAGTCATTAAATGACCTGTTACTTTCCCAACTTGCTCAGGTCACAGCATCCCACGGGTACAAATGATGACTCGTTGTTCCAAGCAACGAGTCATTACTTCGTCCATTGTCACCACTGCATCCCTGAACCCCCAAACCACGACAAATTACGATGAATCATGGTGTCCAACCATAAGTCGTTGGGTCACCCGTCCTATGATATTTTTGCCAGTTTTCTGCACTTTTCAAATTTAACTCCCGGATCTATTCTTAGGCCTTTTCAAGGTATTACAATTCAGACTTTGGAGGATATATCGAGGGTGTGTTTGATCAATTTCAAGGGTAGTTGGGATGATCACCTACCTCTCACCGAGTTTGCATACTCAGCAGTGCTTGCATACTACAATAGGGTGGTTTCAGGTTGGTAAAGCTACCTTAATAGGACCTGATTCAGTACATGAGGCCATGCAAAATGTTTTACTTATCAGGGAACGCTGAAAATAGCTCAAAGCCAATGGAAATCATATGCAGATGTTAGTAGAAGAGAGTTGGAGTTTGCTGTGGATGATTGGGTATATCTAAAAATTTCACCTATGAAAGGTTCAATGAGGTTCAGGAAGAAAGGAAAGCTCAATCCTAGATATGTTGGTCCTTACAGAATCTTGGAACATATTGGTAATGTAGCCTATAAGTCGATTTGCCAGTGGAGTTAGAATCGGGGCACCAAGTCTTCCATGTGTCCTTGTTGAAGAAATGCATCAGTGAGTATGGTAAAAGTATACCTTAGTAGTGCCTCTATAGAGTGTTGGTGTAAAGGATAGCTTCTCCTATGAAGAGGTTCGGTTGATTCTAGAACATTAGGTTAGTAAATCGAGGAACAAGGAGGTCACGTTACTAAGGTTTTATAGAGGAACCAGCTCTTTGAGGAGCTACATGGGAAGAAGAAGTAGATATAATGGTAAATACCCTCACTTATTCCCTTCGGCTCAACGTCGGCATCGGGGAACTAAATTTCTCCTCGGTACTCCATTCGGTTCCATACACTTCATCTCTATTCATGTTTTAATATGCACTTAGTTGCAAAAATTAAGTTAGTTTCTCTATCTTAGTTCGTAGTCAGTCGCCCTTCAGTAATTAATTTACAATCTTTAGTCGGTGCAACTCTTTCCTAATATTTCAGCTTACTTAGCCTTTGTTGAGGCAATTTTTTCCCAAAGGGGATATATTGTAACACCCAAAAAGTTCGTTAGACCAAACCCAGACTTGGATTGAAAAAACAGAAAATTTTGTCTCAAAACAACTCAACCAATGGTCGTTGTCAATAACAAAATACACATTGTTTGAAGTAATTATCAACTCTGCCAGGTTTTCACATGTGCGAATGTGGCAGGAATAGGCCAGGTTAAAAGTTTGGAAACTATTGAAATTGGGAAAAATAGCACATAATGGGCAATGTAACGACTCATAGTATCTAACCACGGTCGTTGTATGCAATCGTGGTGATGGAATTCTGGGTGGCGTGGAGAAACAGACTGACACAATGAATCATTTTCAAACAGCGAGTCATTGTTAGCGAGGCGAAGGAGGATCTTTGGGTTGTCAGAGATGGATACAGCGTGTCTTCCAATGACTCATGGTGAGAAGCGACGACCCGTGGTTACTTATCGTTGTTTGGTCATCAAGATTTCCATTGCATGTAATGGATCATGACCATGACTCGCTGGAAGAAACCCGCAGTCGTGGTGAGGCTCGTGGTCAGGAGGTTCAGATTTTGTAAAGGGGAGAAGACAGCGGTCGATGTAATGACCCATTAGATTCAAAGGGCGAAACCTATCCATCTGTAGTTAAGTTCTGGAGGCCGGTCTCGGCGGTGCAAACAACCAGCCATACAACAAGTCGTTGTTCCTTCCAACAACCCGTTGGGTACTGCAGTTGGACCAATCTAGACAGTTTTTAAGGTAGATTCATTAAAGGCATTTCGATTTTCCACTCTATGAGACCTAAACTACGTCGTTTTAGCTTAGGGAAGGTGGGTTTTAGGGGTATAATTTATTCTAAGTCTAATTCCATGCATGCACGAGTATAGAGAGGTGATCAATGGTGATTCAAGGCTTTCTCTTCAAATTCTTCAGTTCCTTCTTGGGCATTCAAAGGAGATTAGAGAATCAGTTCTTTTAGGTATGTAAGGCTATCAATAGGTGTTTCCTTTAACACCCATGCCAATTCTCTATGATTTCATTAAAATTGTATCAAAAATTTATGGGATTTTGAAGTAGATTTATATAAAAGCTTATGATTGTTAATGGGCTTTGTGATTTTGAATGTATCTACTCTTAAGGGTTTTTTGATAAACTTTTATGGTTTAAATTATTTATAATGTTATCGATTTTTATTTCTTTTGAATTTATCCTAATTATGCATGACTCATGATGAATCGATTGCCAGTATACTTTTCCATTAATGATATTTACAAGCCCAGCATGAATTACGATTTAAGACATAGATTTTATGAATTAATCATCGTGATTTTATGAATTTCAAGCTATATGAATGATTTACAAGTATGTATGAACTTTATGATTCATGAATTATGTTTTGGCCGACTCCCGGGCCCTGTCATGGCTAGTACACGTATGTACAAGTATGTTTATGATTATCATGATTTAACTAGCCCGTGAATTCATGTATGTTATACTATGAGCACTATATATGTTATGGAAGTAGTATCAAGCACCAAGTAAGTTTTGGGGCTCGGAGGTTATGCCCGGATCTCATAAGCGGTGTGCCGTAGGTTTGTTGGGACATCCTTTGTGACTATCCCCGGCCCAATTGGCCCTTTTCATGGTGATACCACGCCCTTAATGGTTCTAACCTTGTAGGTACGAACGGCCTCCCGACTAGGTTTACAAGTCCCGGACTTCATGTGTGCTTATATGGGGTATGTGGAGTTAAGAGAATCTTCCACGGTTCCTCATGATTTATGAATGCTTATGATTTTTTGTATTTTGGCTCAAGTCATCTTAAGTAAGGCTTTTCTCTTATGATTGCGATTATGTTATGTACTATGAATGTTTGAAAACCTTAAGCCCTATGTTAAGTTATGATGTTTAAGATATGAACATGATTCCCTACTCTTATGATCATTTATGGTTTGAAATATAAATGTCCATTTTACTTACCTTGCATACTTGGTACATTCCACGTCTTGACCGCATATTTTTCTACGTTGTATCGTTACATGATATAGGACCCAATTCTGGGATCATCCGCATCATAGATCATCCTAGAGCTTTCTTTCAACATATTGGTGAGTCCTCGTGTTCGGAGGCTATTTGATTGACATTTTTCTACTTTATGTTTTAGTACTGTTTAGGCTAGTTAGGGGGTGTTTTCCCATCAATCCATCATTGTAGTAGAGGCTTTTAGACAAAGTATAGAATTCAGCTCATGTATGTCTAAGTTATTTTGTCGGTTTGATATGTCGCTGATTCGATATGTTCCCGATATGCCTTATGTTAAGTCTTCCACTTATGTTAATGAATTATATGTATGCTCATTCCATGGGTCCCGACTTGGGGTCTCTCGGGGCTCCTTTTTCACTGTGTTACAATCTGGGACTACGTTCGGGTCGTGAAAAACTTGGTATCAGAGTCATAGGTTTGAAGTGTCCTAGGGTGTATAAAGCCACATTAAGTAGAGTCTTTTCATGGGTGTGAAGCGCGCCACACTTTTGAAGAGAATAGGCTACCCCTTGATATAGGAAATGTTCCCTTCTTTCATGATCTATGTCGTGCGATGAAAGTCCTTTACCCTTCTAATTTGAGATATTCGCGTTTGCGAGAATCATGCCTCCATGAAGAGTGAACGCAAAAGAAGAAATAGTAATGGAAATGATCATGAGGGTGCCAATGGTGATGAGTATTAGCCAACCCCGCCCCCATTCACAAAGACACGCCTAGAGCCAGCTTCCCCACGCTATGTTTAGGGCAGCGATTTAGATGGCACAGGCTTTGGCTGCAAGTTCATAATCGGATAATTTGGCGCATTACCCTCAAAATGGGAATGTAGCGATGACTGGTATGAGATATCTTGAGGATGATCCCTCACGAGTTCCGCAGTTCGAAGGTGACTAGGATCCACACGATTTCATTGAGGATATTTTGAAGATAGCAGGTTATAGGGGGTAAACAATGGGAGTGTGTTGGACGACACTTCTGTCATCTTAAGGCGGTGGTTCACATATGGTTCAAGTAGTGGAGAGATGCCGGGAAATTAGGTGCGGCTGATAGAGTTGGGAAGAGTTCCACGCGACATTTTTGGATCCAGTTTTCCCCTTGGGAGATGGGGAGCTCAGGGCGACCAAGAGTTTGATCGAAATGCTTGATGGAGTTCACCCGACTATCCAAGTATGCTTTAGAGTTGGTGGCGGACCAGGAGGATAGGGTGAGTCGTTTTGTATTAGCAGGGTGGTAGATTATTTGGACAAAGTTGCAGGATTGCCATGCTACATTAGGACATCGACTTTCCCCGTATTGTATTACATGCTCGAAGATGTAGTCGGTTTACCGGAGGCATAGGGAGTCTAAGAATGCAGGTTAGAGCAGCTATAGGAGCTTCTCAAAGTCAAGATAGAGTGTGGACAACATCAGCGGTCCCAACACATGTCTATCGCTCCAGCTCCTTATCCACGGCTGACACGCCATCTAGATTCAGTGGAGATCGGAGGAGCGGAAGCCGAGTCCCGAGGGCCAAGGCAGCATGCGAGATGGAGAGCTATTTCCAAGTTTATGCGCGAGAATGCGATAAGAATCACCTTGGGAGGTGCTTAGTTGGGTCGGATGCTTGCTTCAGGTGTGGCAAACCTAGACACAGACTTAAGGATTGCCGCTCAGCTAGATCAGGGGTAGGTGGAGCCGTGTGACGGCCCAGTTTGTCTCTCTAGCAATTCGTCCTCCTTAGCATGGTGCCTCAACATGCGTGATGATCGGTGCCAAAATAGGTTTTATGCTTTGGTATCCTGCAAGGAGCAGGAGGTCTCACAGATGTGGTCACTGGTATGTTGCAAGTCTTCCATATTAATGCTTATTCCTTGTTAGATACGGGAGCTACTTTTCTTTTGTGACCCCTTATGTGCTAGTGGTTTTGGAGTTAGCCACGAAATCACAGCCGAGCCATTCTTAATCTCACTCTAGTCTGTGATTAAGTTGTAGCTAGGCGAGTGTATGAGGTTGCCCCACTGCAATATTGCATAAAGGTACCTTCGTAGACTTGAAGTAAGTTAGCTATGACTGACTTTGACATCATTTAGGGCATGGATTGGTTGCCTACATGCTATGCTTAGTTATTGTAGGACCACGTCTTGGTGGAATTCGGTTTTGGTGAGTTAGTTTTGGAGTGGAAGGGTAATTCAGTTGTACCAGCTAGTTAGTTTATTTCATATATTAAGGCTAGAAAAAGTGATTTCTAAGGGCTGCATGTATGACCTAGTAAAGGTTAAGGATGTTGAGTCGAGACCCGACTATCTAATCGATTCAGTGGTGTGTGAGTATTCAAAGTTGTTTCCCGATGATTTGCCAGTTGTTCGTCACGAGAGGGAAATTGATTTCAACATTGACTTCTTGCAATACAGTAGCTATCTCTATTCCTCCTATAGGATGGCTCCAGCTGAGCTAAAGGAGTTGAAGGACCTGTTAGATAAGGGCTTTATTAGACTTAGCAAGTCTACATAGGGTGCACCGGTGTTATTGTCCGAGAGAAGGATGGTTCACTTCGGATATGCATTGACTATCGACAGTTGACCAAGGTCGCCATTAAGAACAGGTATCCTTTACCCAGGATCGATGATTTGTTTGACCAGCATCAGGGTGCCAAGTGTTTCTCCAATATTGATCTCAGTTCGGGTATCCCACCCATTTCGAGGTTTGAGAGAGTGACATCCGAAAACCACTTTCAAGACTTCGATATGGTCGCTACGAATTTATTTTATGTCTTTTGGACTAACCAATTGTTACAGCCAAACTCCCAACACATAGATGGACTATTCATGTGTTGGTTAAGTGTTGAAAGCCATACATGCTAGGAAAAGGCAGGAAAAGATTGGACCCGAGCACATCGAACCATCGCGGAAGGGCAGGCAGGGAAACCCCTCCGTGATGGCAGCGTGTCACGGAGGTGGGGCCTCCGCGTTGGCTCCGTGAAACGTTGGGCCTGTCCAGGCCCAAAATATATAAGCCCCCACTTTGGTTTAATTGTATAATTTTGTACAATTCTCACTTACTATAAATTAGTAAATTAAATTAATAATTAATTATAATTTTCAATCGATTACACCGTCAAACAGTCAAATCCAAATTAACCTCAGATACCGAGATATTTAGCGGCAGGGAGCATTCCTACGGATTTAGTTTCGCGAGGTCGACGACAAATCGTCGTGCTACGGGATAAGGTAAGTGGAATTGCTCCAAATTAGTGTCAATGTGCTCTAGCCTTAAAAGTGAATTCTTTCTCTCTTCTGGACTTTCGAGAAATAGCAAGTTTTCGACCGTCTTTTCGATAAGCCTAAGTTTAGGGTATAAATATCGAAAGTAGCTGATTTTTCTTCTAGAATATTGGCGATATTTAGTATTAATTGTCATATATGTGAATGCAGTTGGGAGAAATAGCTGGAGTACTGACCGAGCTTCGTCCGAAAGTCGGATAACCCGAGGTTAAGGTATGTAAATCAGTTTCCTCGGCAAGTTAATAGCTTAGCCTTGCATATCATAGTAGACTTCCGTAATAGAACTCCGGAGTTGAATATTGAATATTGAGCAAGTTCAGTAAGTCTGGTTTGCATTGTTATATCGTACTCAGTCCGAAAGTTAGAAAAGCATACGCCAAATGGCGAGTTGGCATTCCAGATCTAGTATAGCCTATTATATGATTAGCAAGCATGTTTTTAGAATAATATGATACAAATATTCCAGAATAAAAAAAGTTCGTAAAGTAAAATCAGATGAGCCGAGATAGTATCCTGGCTACAGATTAGCCATTCCAGACATATGATATCCTGGCTACAGATTAGCCATTCCAGACAGATGATATCTTGGCTACAGATTATCCTTGCAGTTAGATAAGAATCCATGATTCGTATAAAAGTAGAATGAAAGTCGATTTAACATAGAAAGAGATACGAATAAGAGATCAGCATTCATATAGTATTTTCCATTAAACATGCACTATTTACTGAGCCTATTATTTGTTGAGACTTGGTTGTGTTGTGAGGGCATCTTTTGAGCGTCGCCGCCCCTGAGTTGGTAATCGTGTTGCCTTTGAGCGGGTGGGTTCACATCACTCCAAGGAGTGGCATGCCGTCCCCACTTTGGACGAAGATGGGATGAAGCTTTCCCCATATCAGGCTGATCAGCATTATTATACAGAAAGCCCTGTTTATGCGCTAGCGCCCAGGGATCAGATTCAAATACAGTTTCAAATACAGATACGGTATAGGAGTCCCTCAGGACTCGGACACGGTTATTTATATCGGAGGCTGGCCCGAGCCGGAGACCTAGGGGGCCGGCAGAGGTGCTCCTGAATTAGAAGGTGAGTGGAGTGACTTATTTTTGGCTAGTTTTGACGGGTAGGGGTATATAGATTTTGCTTGCTTGGGCCATCGGCTTATGGGGGTTGGTATTGGCTCTTGCTTGCTATATATATGTATTATGTGCTATATAGTAGTTAATAGACAGCAAGCCGTCGCGTCTTCAGGTACGCTCCTGCCCTATGTTTATAGAAAGTTTGATCCGGCTTATGCTCGGTTCTTGATTAGGTTATCTCACCCTTTATTCGGAATTGTTAGTTATGTTATTGTATTCAGTTGTAATCAGTTGTATTCGAGTTGCTTTGCATACTCGGTACCAGCCAGTACTGACGCCCATTGGGGCGCTGCATTACTGCCTGCAGGTACTCATAGACGAGGGCGATCCCTCGTGATTCCGGCCAGCTATAGAGTCATCGGCTTGTCATCCGGAGCTTGATATTGGAAGTGTAGTTTATTTCCTTTGTTATACAGTTTATGGGTAGTCGGGGCCCTGTCCTGACCACTTTATCAGTACTCATAGAGGCTTGCAGATTGTATATATATTTATCTCCTGTGGTCAGTTGAGCCAGCCGTGTGAGGCCGTACTTTTTGTTGATTGTTTAGCATTCGTTATGTTGGCCGTGTAGGGCCATAGTCTGATAGTAGTGGTGACCTTGTCGGTCACGTAGTTGTACAGTACTCTTCTATGCTGCGGTACAGATGACTAGACAGTATGGTGGCCTTGTCGGCCTGTAGAGTTCCCCTTTATACGTTTGTTTTCTGGTTATGCGAAGTCATATTTACAGGTGGCTATAGGCCCGATCGGCCGGAGAAACATTTGTTTTACAACTGCCGTTATATAGCCCATTGTTTCCAGAAATCTGAGATAGAGCTAGCCAGGCACCAGATGTGCTCAGGCTCACCAGTTAGCAGTCCAAGTCCTACGAGGGCGTGACAAACTTGGTATCGAGCAGGTGCGTGTCCCGGGGGAGTGCGCAAGCCGTGCTAAGTAGAGTCTTGTCTATGGATGTGTTGTGCACCACATACTATAGGCGGGAGGCTGCGAGGCATGATAGGATGGTTACTCTTCTTTCTGATTCAGTCGTGCTATAGAGCAGTACAATATAGGGTTGAGTGCCTAAAACTTATCATGATCTTTGTCTATAGATAAGAATGGCGGAGACTAAGGCACCTGCCACGAGCGAAGACTAGATACAGCAGCGGAAGGCACGACGGGATGCCTGAAGTTTCAGTCCGAGTCAGCCCAATCTGAGAGGCGATATAGAGCTTCATCACGGCCCTCTCGAGTGCCCTCACGCCAGGGAGCCATTGGGCACGACACCGCCCCGATAGCTCCTGTACCTTCGCCATCGAACCCGGGAAGTTCATGTAGCGTAGTTGCTCTTGGCACAAATGATCAACCACACAACGCCGGTCGGTGCCACACGTAACGCCAGTGCCATCAGGTGGATCAGGTTGTTCCAGTCGAAATTTTAGCCTTTGGGTCCCCCACAGTTCACCGGGAGTCGAACCGGGCGAGAGGACCCCAGGACTTTTAGATCGGATGCATAGAATTTTCGGGTTATGCATGCTGACCCCTTGAATACGGTAGTGGCGGTGTTTCGGTTGCGGGACATAGCTGTATTATGGTACGAGAGTTGGGAAGGTCTCGAGGGAGATGTTGCCCTCCGGCTTTGGTCCGGCTTCTGGAGGCCTTCTGGACGTTACTTGCCACGAGAATCCGACGAGGCCCGGATGGATCGGTCTTTGCATTTAGAAGCGGGGCGGAGCGTACGAATATGCTTTACAGTTTTGACTCCTTAGCCCGCTATGCTCCGGCTTATGTTGATACTATGCCATCGAGTTCGGAGATTTATTATGGGTCTAAACCCGAAATACATTGAAGCATGAATGACTGGCTATATTACGGGAGGATATGGATATTGCCCGAATACAAGCCTTTTGCTCACACTATTAGGGTCTTAGACAACGGCAACAGGGTAGTAGACGGACAAATGGGGAACAGCGCCGCGAGAGACGGATCGAGACAATATCAGGAGAGGTTGAGAGAGGACCCGAGGCCCCGGTTGTCAGGCAGATCCCCTAGACCCCCACCTCCACCACAGCGGCACGAGTGGGTTGCTCGTCGAGGGCAGTCGAGTCTGGTGGCAGTTCCCGAACAGTAGATTCCACACGCGAGAGGAGGAGAGCGGAAGCAGATTTACACCCTTACCCTGCCTTGTGCAGCCGACCTCCTGCTTGGAGCTTGTAGATATGGCACCTGCAATTGTTACATTTTGCGGGCGGGAGGGCACCGGATGAGAGATTGTCCGGCCAGAGGACAGGAGGGCAGAGATAGTCAGGACAGGGGATACGCAGTGCCACAAGCTCCAGCAGACTCGGCAGGGTGTAGGCCCTCGGGCTCGGTGGGCATATGCCGAGGTAGATCAGGGAGCCTCCAGGTTCGGTGGAGCTCAAGCCGTACTTATGCGCTACCAAGGAGACAGGACTCCAGAGCGTCTCCAGATGTATAACAGGTATGATGATTATATGTTCATGCCCTACTTATGTGCTGATTGACCCAGGATCCGCTCTGTCATATATTACCCCATTTGTGGCACAAAAGTTTAATGATCGCACCGGAAGTTATTCACAGCTGACCCTTTTCATTATCCACACCGCCAGACTCTATTATAGCTAGCGGGAATTTATCGAGGGTGTACAGTAGAGGAGTGCTGATCGCCAGACTAGATCTGGTAGAGCTCGAAATGATTGATTTCGATTCCATAATGGGTATGGATTGGTTAGTGTCGTGCTATGCCAATGTGAATGTTGGACAGGCTGGTCAATTCCCACTTTCCGAGGAAGCGGTGCGAGAGTGGAAAGGCAGCACAGCAATGCCAAAAGGTAGGTTTATTTCCTACCTTCAGTTGACAAATTGATAACTAAGGATGTATTTACCACCTAGTTAGGGTTCGGGGATGTTGGTGAGTCTTCCCACACTCCCGATCTATTCCGAGTGAGTGAACGAATTCCTAATGTATTTCCAGATAAGTTACACAGTATTCCCACAGGAAAGGAAATAGATTTTGCAATCGACTTGCTACCGAGGCACTCAGTCCCATATCGATTCCTCTTTATCGTATGGCTCCTGCAGGCTTCGAGAGAGTTAAAGGAGCAGTTGAAAGATTTGCTAGATAAGGTTTCATCGGGCCAGTACTTCCATGGGGTGCCGGTTCTATTTGTGAGAAAGCAATGATGGCTCGCTCCGTATGTGAATAGATTACGAAGCAACTGAATAAAGTCACTATAAAAATAAGTACCCACTTCCCAGAATTTATGACTTATTTGATTCATTACGGGGCCGGATACTTCTCCAGATTGACTTGCGGTCCAGATATCATCGGGTACGAGTTCGTGAAAGAGACATTCCCAAAGCAGGTTCGGGACCCGATATGGGCACTTTGAATTTCTAGTTATGTCCTTTGGGTTGACAAATGCTGACAATATTTATGGACACGATGAATAGTATTTTCAGACCATGCCTAGACACCAATTATTGATAGTGTTTATTGATGATATTCTGTTGTGTATTCTCGCTCTGAGGCAGATCACCGAGGCTCATTTACGGACGGTGCTCCAGTTCTCGGACCGTCGGTTATATGCTAAGTTCTCCAAGTGTGAATTAAGGCCGGGCACCATTCAGCCTTCTTGGGGCATATTATGTCGTATGCTGGTATACAAGTTGATACGCGAGAAGATAGCAGCGAGATAAAAAATGACCTAGGCCTACCACTCCATTTTGATCCATGAGTTTAAGGTTAGCGGGATATTACAAGAGATTTGTTAAAGGGTTCTCTACTATAGCTGCACCTCTCGACCAAGCGGCAAGCCATTAAGTTCGGTGGACGAGAGGCATGAGCAAAGCTTCCAGGAATTGAAAGACAGATTAACCTACGCCTAGTGTTAGCATTGCCGGAAGGTACAAAAAGGTTATTCAGTGTATTGCGACGCATCGGCGTTGGGTTGGGTTGTGTGTTGATGCATGGTAAGGTGATTGCATATGCTTCCATACAAGTGAGGAAACACGAAAAGAATTACCACCCACGACTGGAATTAGCCTTGATGATCCATGCCTTAAATATATGGAGACATTACTTGTATGGCGTCCATGTAGATATTTTCACAGATCATAGAGCCTACGTTATATCTTCCTCGAGAGGGAGTTGAATCTGCTGACCGTGTCGCTGGATTGGAGCTATTAAAAGATTATAGCGTGGATATTCTGTATCATTCGGGAAAAGCCAACGTAGTAGCAGATGCTCTCAGCCGTAAGTCAATGGGAAGTTTGGCGTATTTGCAGCCCGAGCAACGCAGGAGTTGGTCAGAGTAGATACATCAGTTAGCCAGCCTGGCGTTCGTGTAACAAAATGGAGGAGGACAAACGAGCGGTAATTGAGAACACCGTCGTGTCATCATTAGTTGTGGATGAAAGAAGCGGCAATATGAAATCGACCTGGTCGAGCAAGGGCAGTATTCCCTTGAAGAAGCGCGATTTCCAGATAACGAGGAAAGGATGGAGTGCTGCGTTGTAAAGGCCGTCTCTGTGTTCCAGATGTTTCAGGCTCCACCAGCAGGTTATGAATGAGGTACGGGCCGCCCGCTATTCTCTTCACCCGGCGCGATGAAAATGTACCATGATATCAAAGAGAACTGCGGTGGCCAGGTATGAAAGAGAAATTGCTGAATTTGTAGTGTCCTAACTGCCAACAGGTAAACACGGAACACCAGAAACTAGGCAGGTTAACTCAAGACATAGTTTGTGCCTCTCTGGAAATGGGAACAGTGAATATGGATTTTGTGGCGGGATTACTGGTACTAGACACGAAATGATTCTATATGGGTGATAGTAGACAGATTGACAAAATCAGCTCATTTCCTGCCAGTGAAAACTACTTTCTAGGCCGAAGATTATGCCGAACTGTATATTAGAGATAGTCAGATTACACGGAGTGCCGGTATCAATTATCTCGACAGAGGAGCACATTTACAGCTAGGTTTTGGGTCGTTTTGAAGTGCAGGTGCAGTTAATTTGAGCACAGCATTCCACCCTCAGACAGATGGACAGGCTGAGCGCATGATTCAGACGCTCAAGGACATGCTACGGGCGTGTGTGCTAGATTTTGGGGTAATTGGGATGAGCATTTGCCGTTAATTGGGTTTGCTTATAACCAACACTATCACTCGCCCTATCCGGATGGCGCCCTTCGAGGCATTATACAGGCGAAAATGCAGATCACTTGTTGGCTGGTTGAAGTAGGAGAATCAGTGTTGGTTGGGCCAAACATTATTCAATGGTCAGAGGAGAAGGTAAAACGCTCCAGGAGAACGCCTACTGAGCGCACGAGCCTTGAAATCGTATGCCGATGTGCGGCGCGAGAGACTTGGAATTCGATGTAAACGACTGGAGTATTTTTGAAAGTATCACCGATGAAAGGGGTGATGAGATCCAGTAAAAAGGTAGCTCAGTCCATGATTTTGGGCCTTATCAGATTCGTCAAGAATAGGCCAAGTGGCATATGAGTTGAACTTGCCTCGAGTTAGAATCTGTTCATCCGAGTCTTTCATGTGTCTATCTTTAGGGAAATGCATAGGAGACCCATCCAGAGCAGTCCCAGTCCAGGATATCCAAGTTATGGAAGAGCTGGCCTATGAAGAGGTTCCAGTTGCTATCTTAGACAGGCAGATTCGTAGATTGAGAACCAAAAATATTGCGTCTTGTCAAAGTATTGTGGCGTAACGAGGCAGAGATGACTTGGGAGGAGGCTGAGGAGGAAGATATGAAAATTAGATATCCTCACTTGTTCCAAGCCTAGTCATGCGACAGGTATGCTAGTATTATTATCTATGCAGTACTTTGGAGTTTGTATATGTATAAATGGAAAAGATCAATTTTTAGCTATCACATAGAATCCTATAGTATTGTGTGCAGGTACACGTATTGGACTTTTAAGTATTTGGGTTTTAGGATAGTCCATATTACAGGGAGGAATCTGCGAAATTTTCCTAGAAACAAGTTGAGCTAGTTGAGAAGTCCTCTAGATAGAAGATTACATTCGAGAACGAATGTTCTAGCAGGGGAGAATGTTACACCCCTTAAAACTCCCATTCACATAGATGGCCTATTCGCTTGTTGGTTAAGGTATTTGAAAGCCATACATGCTAGGAAAAGGCCCAGGAAGATGGGACGAGAAACCTGTCGAACCATCGCGGAAGGAACCGAGGCAGAGCCCTCCGCGATGGCTTGGCGTGTCCGCGGAGAGTGGGAGCCTCGCGTTGGCTCCGTGACGTTGGGCATCGGAGACCAAGTATATAAAGCCCCACTTGGTTTAATTGATTAAATCATCAAATAATTTCCAGAAATCGCGAGAAGGAGACAGAGGGCACGTAAAGTAATTATAATTTTCGATTGATTATGCCGTCAAACGTAGTCCAAATCCAAATTAACCTCAGATATCGAGGTATTTAGCAGCGAGGAGCATTCCTACGGATTTAGTTTCGCGAAATTCGACGACAAATCATTGTGCTACCGGGCTAAGGTAGCGGAATTTGCTCCAAATTAGTGTCAATGTGCTCCTAGCCTTAAAGTGAATACTTCTCCTTCTGGACTTTCGAGAAATAGCAAGTTTTCGACCGTCTTTCGATAAGCCTAAGTTTAGGCTATAAATATATCGAAAGTGGCGTTTTCTTCAGGAATATTGGACGTATTTAGTATTAATTGTCATATATGTGAATACAATTGGGAGAAATAGTTGGAGTGCGGAACGAACTTCGTCCGATAGTCGGATAACCCGAGTTAGGTATGTAAAACCAGTTTCTTCGGCAAGTTAGTAGCTTTAGCCTTGTATATCATAGTAGACTCAAGTAATAAACTCTCGGAGTTGAATGGTGAATATTGAGCAAGTTCGGTAAGTTTGGTTTGCGTTGTTATATTGTACCAGTCAGAAAGTTAGAAAAGCATACGCAAAATGGCGGAGTTAGCATTCCAAGATCTAGTATAGCCTATTATATGATTAGCAAGCATGTTTTAGAATAATATAAATCTGAGATATTCAGAATAAAAGTTAGTAAAGTAAAATCGGATAGGCAGGATATTATCACGGCTACAAAATTAGCCATTCGGACGAGATGATATCAAACTCTGAGTTAACCATTCAGATAGATGATATCTTGGCTATAGATTAGCCTTGCAGTTAGATAAAGATCACGAGATTCAGTATAAAGCAGAATGAGAATCGAGTTTAACATAGAAAGAGATCGAGAATAAGAGATCAACATTCAGATAGTATTTTTCGGTTAAATATGCTTGCTATTTATGTGCCTATTGTTTATTGAGACTTGGTTGTGTTGTGAGGCATCTTTTGAGCGTCCTCCCCGCCCCTGGTTGGTAATCATTGTCTCCCACTAGCCCAGGTGGTTTTACGTCACTCCAAGAGAGGAGTGGCATGCCGTCCCCACTTTGGACGAAGATGGGATGAAACTTTCCCGTATCATCTTTGATCGACATTATTATACGAGAAAGCCCTATTATGCGCTAAGCCTAGGGAAGCGATTCAGATACAGTTTCAAATACAGATACAGTATAGGAGTCCGCCCGGACTCAAACACGGTTATTTATATCGGAGGCTATGGCCCAAGCCGGACACCTGGGGGGCCGGCAGAGTCTTCTCCTAGTTAGCCAGCAGATGAGTGGGTGACTTATTTTTGACTGGTTTTGGCCGGGTAGGGGTATATAGATTTTTTGCTTGCTTGGCGCCATCTGGCTTATGGGGGTTGGTATTGGCTCTTGCTTACTATATATATGTATTATGTGCTATATAGTAGTTAATAGACAGCAGGCGCCGCGTCTCACAGTACGCTCACCCTTTACTCGATGCAGAAAGGTTTGATCCGACATATTAGTTCTTGATTCGGTTATCTCCTACTATTCGGGAATTGTTAGTTATGTTATTGTATTCGGTTTGTAATCGGTTGTATTCGGTTGCTTTGCATACTCGGTACCGGCCAATGCGCGTCCATTAGTGTGCATTACTTGCCTGCGGGGCTCATAGACGAGGAGGTGATCCTCGTGATTCCCGGCCCGGCTATAGAGTCATCGGCTCCTGTCATCCGGGCGATATTCCAGAGGTGTAGTTTATTTCCTTTTGTACAGTATGGGTAGAGAATTTGGGGCCTGTCCGACCACTTTACTTATCGGTACTCATAAAGGATAGACGAGGAGGTGATCCCTCGTGATTCCAGCCAGCTATAGAGTCATCAGCTCCTGTCATCCGGAGCCTGATATTCAGAGGTGTAGTTTATTTCCTTTTTGTACAGTATGGGTAGGCTGGGGCCCTGTCCCGACCACTTTATCAGTACTCATAAAGGCTTGCAGATTGTATATATTTATCTCCCTATGGTCAGTTGAGCCGGCCGTGTGAGGCCGTGCTTTTTGTTTAGTTGTTTAGCATTCCTGATAATGTTGGCCGTGTGGGGCCATAGTTTGATAGTAGTGGTGACCTTGTCTGTCACATAGTTGTACAGTACTCTTCTATGTTGAGTTACAGATGACTAGACAGTATGGTGGCCTTGTCGGCCCGCATAGGTTCCCCTTTATACGTTTTTTTCTGGTTAGCTGAAGTCATATTTACAGGTGGTTATAGGCCTAGTCGGCCGGAGGCTGTGTTTACAGCCGTTATATAGCCCATTGTTTCCAGAAATCTAAGATAGAGCTAGCCAGGCACCAGATGTGCTCTGGCTCACCAGTTAGCAGTCCAGGTCCTACTAGGGCACCAAGTGCCAGTCATACCCCCCAAGGCGGGGCGTGACACCAATGCCCCTGCAGCTTTCATGTACTTGATGAGCAGGGTATTCAAGCAATATCTAGACATGCTTGTGATCATGTTCATCGATGATATACTTATATACTCTCGAGACTAGGAGGAGCATGCCGCTCATTTGAGAGTAGTTCCCTCAAGGATCATCAGTTGTAAGCAAAGTTCAGCAAGTGTGAATTTTGGTTGGACTCCGTGGCATTTTTAGGCCATGTGGTATCGAGTGAGGGAATAAAGGTAGATTCTCAGAAAATTAAAGCGATGATGAATTGGCCCAGACCGGTGAATCCTTCAGAAATTCAGGGTTTCTTCGTCCTTGCAGGCTACTACCGGAGATTCATAGAGGTTTTTTCATCAATTGCAGAACCTTTGATCAAGTTGACTTAGAAGAAGGTAAAGTTTCAATGGTTGGAGGCTTGTGAGAAAAGCTTCCAAGAGTTGAAGACTTGACTCACTTCAGCATCAGTGTTGACCCTACCCGAGGGTACCGATGGTTTTGTGGTGTATTGTGATGCTTCGAGAATCGGACTTGGGTGTGTGTTGATAAAGCATGGGAAAGTGATAGCATATGTCTCAACACAGTTGAAAGTCCATGAGAAGAGTTACCCAACCCATGATCTTGAGTTGGTCGCGGTGGTGTTCGCATTGAAGATATGGAGGCATTATTTGTATGGGGTCCACGTAGATGCATTTACGGACCAAAAGAGCTTGCAATATGTGTTCACGCAGAAAGATCTAATTCTTTGGAAAAAGAGGTGGTTGGAGCTACTCAAGGACTACGATATGAGTATCATTTACCAACCGGGTAAGGCTAATATGGTAGCGGACACACTTAGTAGGCTCTGTATGGAGAGAATGTCCCATGTGGATGAGGGAAAGAAGGAGTTTTTGAAAGTGTCCATCGACTTGCATGGTTGGGAGTTAGATTGGTCGACTCGACAGATGGCGTTGTTGTTGTGCAAAACGGATCTGAATCATCATTGTTGACTGATTTGAAAGATAGACAAGATGAGGATTCGATTTCGGTAAAGTTGAAAGATGCCATTCGGAGTCAGAAGGTGGAGGTCTTCTCCCAAGGGGGAGATGGTGTGTTGTGGTACCAAGGTCGTCTGTGTGTTCCAGACATTGATGATTTAAAGGGCCGGATATTGCATGAGGCACATGGATCCAAGTATTCTATCCACCCTGGATCCACCAAGATGTATCATGATTTGCGGGAAATATATTGGTGGAACGACATGAAGAAGGATATTATCTTATTCGTAGCCAGGTGCCTGAATTATCAACAAGTAAAAGTTGAGAATCAAAGGTTGGAAGGCACACTTTAGGATATTAGCATTCCCACTTGGAAGTGGGAAGAGATTAATATGGATTTCATTATAGGCCTACCTCTTACATGTCGACACTGTGATTCCATTTGGGTGGTGGTTGACAGGTTCACCAAGGCTGCACACTTTCTATCAGTCAAAACCATAGATTCAACGGATGATTATGCCAAAATGTATATTTGGGAGTTTTTGCACTTACATGGTGTTCCCTTGTCTATTTTCTCAGACCGAGGCACTCAGTTTACCTCTCAGTTTTGGCGTTCATTTCAGAAGGGGCTTGGGACTCAGGTTAAACTTAGCACAACATTTCATCCGCAAACAGATGGTTAGGCAGAGCGAACAATCCAGACTCTTGAGGACATGTTGAGGGCTTGTGTGAAGGAATTTAAAGGAAGTTGGGATGATCACTTGCCCCTGATCGAGTTCGCTTATAGTAACAGCTATCACTCAAGTATCAAAAAGGCACCATTCGAGGCTCTCTATGGGCGGAGATGTAGATCGCCCATCGTATGGTTTGAGGTTGGTGAGGCAGCTATGATAGGGCCAAATTCGATTCATGAGGCTATGGTGAAGGTTCAGTTAATAAGGGATAGGCTGAAAACCGCTCAGAGTCGTCAAAAGTCATATGCTTATGTGAGGAGGAGAAATTTGGAGTTCGAGGTGGACGATTGGATATTTTTTAAGGTGTCCCCCATGAAGGGAGTCATGCGGTTCGCAAGGAAAGGAAAACTCAGCCCTTGCTTTGTTGGTCCCTACCGGGTTATGAGAAGAGTTGGTAAGGTAGAGTATGAGTTGGACTTTCCATCAGAGTTATTTTTAGTTCATTCCGCCTTTCATGTATCGCCTTGAAAAAGTGCTTGGGTGATCTATCTTTAGTTATCCCAGTGATAAGTGTTGGTTTGAGAGATAGCCTCAATTATGAGGAAATTCTAGTTGAAATCTTGGATTGTCAGGTTCGGAGTCTGAGGAACAAAGAAATAGCTTCAGTAAAGGTGTTATGGAGAAATCAGCATGCTGAGGGAGCTGCGTGGGAAGCCAAAGCGGATATGATGGCTAAATATCCTCACCTATTCTCTATCGGCTCAATTTCGACTTGAGGTATCAGTTTTTCTCTATGACTCTATTTAGTTTCATGTTTAGTTCATGCACACGAGTTTCCTTTATGTATATGGGTGTGTATGTGATTTGTGAATTCAGTCCAGCTGTATATTTTGAATCGGAGGTAGTCATTCCGTCAGTTTTCGGGCTAAATGGTCAGTATTTGCATATGATAATTGCACGTTTATGTTTTCTACTTTTTTCCTACATTCGAGAACGAATGTTCCCAAGGGGAGATATTATAATACCCCAAAAGTACTTAAGAATAGACCCAAAAGTTAAAAGTTTGAAACTATTGAAATTAGGAAAAATAGCACGGAAGGGGCCATGTAACGACTCGTGGTATCTAACCAAGGTCGTTGTATGCAGTCATGGTGAGGGTGTCTGGGTGGCAGTGGAGGCGACAAACGACACAGTGACTCTTTATTCGAAGCAACAAGCCATTGTTAATAGGCATAGGAGGAGGTTGTGTTCAGCAGATGGGATACAATGGGTCGTCCAATGACTCGTGGTGAGAAGTGACGACACGTGGTTACTGGTCATTGTTTGGTTGTCAATATTTCCATTTCATGTAACTGATCAAGACCACGACTCATTGGAAGCAACCACGAGGCATGGTGAGGCTCGTTGTTAGGAGGTTCAGATTTTGTGAAGGGGAAGACAACAGTTAATGTAACAACCCGTTGATTCAAAGGACGAGTCATCCTATCCATCTGTGGTTATGTTCTGGAGGCCAGTCTCAGTAGTGCAAATGACGTGCCATACAATGGGTCGTCATTTCTTCCAACGACTAGTAGAAGATGTCCCACACTAAATTTCTCCATAAATCTTTGAGGAACACCTTGTTAAAACCCTTGAACTTGAGAGAGGGAAGGAAGAAAGGTTCGAGAGAGTATTTTGAGAGAATGACAGATTAGGATT
This sequence comes from Datura stramonium, assembly GCA_018107945.1. Classification (NCBI taxonomy): domain Eukaryota; kingdom Viridiplantae; phylum Streptophyta; class Magnoliopsida; order Solanales; family Solanaceae; genus Datura; species Datura stramonium. Next base: position 229,009 of record JACEIK010001558.1, on the reverse strand, counting down.
AGGAAAACCCTTAAAAACATGCAATATAGTACCCAAAACGGTGTAGTTTAGAAGTGAAAAGCATAGGAGTTTATGAAAACACCCCTGGAGAAAACTAGAAAAACTACCCGAACTGGAGCCACGACTCAATTGATGAGTCGTTGTCACCTCAAACGACTCGTTGTCAAGCTTGTTAGGTACACTGGAATTTATTTAAAGCCATAGCTTCTCCACTATAACGACTGACTTGACAAGTTTTTATCACACCTAATGACTCGTCGACTCCTTCCATCAACCACACTGTTAAGACTTAACCCAAGGATCCTATCCTTCACCCAATGACGACCTAACGAGTCATTGTTAGGCAAGAAGACTCGTTAGGTCGTGCGTGGCCACTAGGCTTGCCATCCCTTCTTATAGTTCCTCACGGGTCAGGCCATGATCCGCTAGGTCTCCTACGAGTCATTCTTTGACTCGTTCTGAGGCAAGTTTTGCTGATTTTTCTACAGAGCTTCATCTAACTCCACGGTCTAATCTCAAGGACTTACGGGGTGTTACAAGCCGTTAGAGGAAACTCAGAAAATGCTAGAATTTCTCCAGTGAGAATAGATGGAAATAACAACCCATTGTTTCAAATATTGGGTCATTCTGTCCATCCGTTGGGAGAAGTATAGAAGTTGTTCGAAATCCTTCGCGTGACTATGATAGGATACAATGATATATTGTTTCGTCCAATGAGTCGTCCAATACGTCCATTGGTCATAGTCTAGAAAATAACTTCGTAGGCGCAGAACCAAAGACAGGTTCCAATGAGCCATAGTCACAACCAATGACTCATTTGTGAGGCCCATTGGATCTGAATATTATGATTTTGAAATAGCTACTCGGGGGCATTTTCATAAAATCCTATACTCGTAGCTTATTTACTGTATCATATTGAGGTCTGTTTAGAGGGTATTAAGTCGATAATTTTCTCTCGTTCTCTCCTAGACATACATGAACAATACGTAGAGTTCGGAGTTTTTCCTCTCAAGCCAAGAACTAGGGCATCCATCTCTTCTTAGAATTTCCAAGCTAATTCTCCGAGATTCTTGTTTAGGTATGTGACTTCTACAAGGGTTCCCTTTCCCCTTCTGTCCCAAATTATTTTCAAAAAAAACTTTATAATTTCTAGCCCTGTAGAAAATTAGAAGCTAGGGTTTTCATTCAGCTTAAGAAATCCTTAATCTTGATGATGTTATTCTTTCATAGCTATTACTAGCTGAAATTCATGTCTTGATGTCATTCACACAATGTTCTTTCCTAGACCTGATCTTTAGCATGATTTTTAAATAAAACTTGCATAATTTAGAATTCAAATAGAAATATTGTATTATCATGATATTTTCACTTGAATTATGGATGTTAGCACATATGCTTTCATGGAAAGTCAATGCTTTTAGTATGTTCAGTCTCAGTAACATTGTCAGTACTCAGTATATTCAGTAGTATCAGTTTATCAGCATGTTCATTGTTCTTTAGACTTTCACGACACTTTCAGATAAAGCAACTCAAATAAGTCTTAGAATACAGTTTCTTTCAGTTCCTTAGACTCTCAGAACACTTCCAGATAAGTACTTCTTACTTAGTCTTAGGACATTAGTTTCAAGCTATCAGCACCACTAGATATAATTAGGTTTTCAGTGGGAGTAGTCATTAGCGCCGAGCGTGCTGGGGTTCAACACACCCAGATTCCCAGAACTACAAGCCATCATAGGTTATTATCCCAAATAGGCCCCCAGATAGTTATCACATAGCTCAACCACTATACCCTGGAAAGGTATAGTAGGCAATCTTTGATAGGGTGTATACATCGATCCTCATGTCTATCTCACATTGTTATATATCGGTTATAGGCTCTCCCACAATTAAGTACAGTTAGAGTTCTCAGTCCAGTCCAGTCTATCTTATTTCAGGATATGCTCGTGACTCTAAAACATTTTATCAGTTTTTACAGTATGTCAAGACCCACCTTTGAAGGCGTAACTGGCACCTAAAGCCACACTAGGACCTGGGTTGACTTAGCTGGGCATATGCACCTCTAGTGCCTGCCGGTAACACAGAATCAAGAAAACAAACAACTATAATTCGGCTTCAAACATAGACTTGGGCCAACAAGGCCAAAAAACAAACTTGTAAAGAAACATCTAACCCATAAGTCATAATAATAAAAGGATCTTATGCGAGTCGACAAGACCACCATGTTGTATAAGTTATAAGAAAAGGAAAACAGGCAGTCATATATAAACTATATTCGGCAAGGATTCTTACTAATAGCTAAACTAGGCCCCACATGGACAACACATACGACATAACATACATAGGCCCCACACAGCCAACAACAACCAACAACTAAGAACTGTAGTACACAAGCCTCTAAAAGTTGAATAGTGGTCGGGACAAGGGCTCCAACTATAAAAAAGCTGTACGAAAAAATGAGAAAACCTTTATATCTGACAACTCCGAAGAAAAGGAGCTGATTGATCTACTAACCCTGGATGATTGCTAAGGAGGTCTTGAAACACGACTATACGCACCTGCAGGAAAGTATGCAACACCCCATAGATAGGCGTCAGTACAATATGTACTGAACATGTAAGGCAGTAATAAAATAACTGAAAAGAACTGATAAAAGAACTGACAATAATTAATAAGAAGGATAAGAGTTTCAACCTGAATAGCCTTACAATCTGAATTATAGCTAACTTGTAAGTATACAAACAAGAACCTCACCTAGCCTCCATAAGCCTAGAAGGTACAATAAGTATAGAATAACCTACCTTGGCCCCCTAAGATTCGAAGGTACAATCAACAAAAAATAACCTACCTGGGTCCCATAAGCCCTGGAACGTACAGTTCAATCTATATATCCCTAACATGGTCAGTATGATTTGACAGGTAACTATAACCAACCTACTTAGCCTCTGGGTCTGTAACTTAGCCCGCTGGGCTCCTATAACTATGTTTGAGCCTCTACGCTCCTGTGGCTGGACCTTGGGCTCACAAGGCTCGATGGAGGGTAAGTAATACCGTTATGGCATAAAAGAAGTCCATTCATGGATGTATTCTAATACAACCTTGTAAGCTTGAATATAGTCTTTTTTGACATCACAAAGCTCATCTGAGCGATCTCTAGCCCCGTAGGAGATGACATAGCTAGCAACCCTGAGGTTGGTCGATGGAAGGCTATATTAGGTGGGGTCAATCCCAACGAAAATACTACACCTTAGTCTCAAATATTTCTATAGGATCTAATCACAATATACATGCTCGCAACTTACTTACAAAGGAATGGGTCGTATTACTATACGACATAAATAACATGCCGAAGAGGTTAGCCTTAGCATACCTCCATTGACGATTTCCGTTCACCTAAACAGTTCCAATCTAATGTCGGTTATTCCACCAAATTGCACCCTTATGCTGAGAGAATAAGACTATTTTCAAAAATAGGAAACGACTAATAACAATATCTTTCAAAAACATTAACTAAAACTAAAACATCGTCCCATTCAGCCGAAAGCTTACAAATTCCTGAGAGTATAGAAGGTAGAAACACTTACCTATCACTTGTATCCGCTTAGGAATTAATTAGAAGTGATTCCTATAAATTTTACTCGGTGAGGCTGCGACAATCCGATAGAAAGTTCAAGAAATAACTCCATAGGAGCATTCCCCATCGATCCAAAACTTGTTATCCAAGACGAATTTGCGTTTGAACGGATCTTAAGGTGTAATTCGGCAAAAATCATACAAAATAATCGCTCTTGTCTCTCTTCTAATCTTTTGAAGATATAAGAAGTGATTCATTTAAATATTAAGGATATATATATATATATGAGGAAGTAGGAAGGGGAGCATGGCTCGCCGCCCATCACGCCAAGATACGGGCGCAACGCGCTAACCCTTGCACAGGTGTGGCTGCACGGTGCGGTGCCCGGTGTGCCCTACCTCTGGCCCTGGCCTCCTGTTTGTTCAATAATATGCTTGTATGTTCTTTCGCCGAGCCCTTCCTCATTTGAGTCTTACTCTGAAACTCTCAACATACATTCGAATGCACTGTTTAAACCATAAAAACTTACGGGGTGTAAAATCATCCCCCTTTTAGGAACATTCATCCTCGAATGTAATCTTAGACTTAAGAGACTCAACTATTTAACCATTGTCTGAAAAATTTCAGCAGAGTCTCCTCTATAATATGGACTATCCGGAAATCTGAAACACAGAAAAGTCCAACATAGACGTCTCACAAGATACTATTAAAAAATACTCCACAACATGAAAATAAATGACTAGTCAATACTGATAATATAAGCAACAAAACAATACCTGAATAACCGTCTCATCTCAGCAGTACGATCATGATCAAGCTTGGAATAAGTGAGGATATCCATACCTCATGTCGTCCTAATCTTCCGAGGTCATTTCCTCTACAATTTTGTTGCGCCATAGCACTTAAACAGAGGCTACATCTTTAGTCCTTAATCTACGGACCTGCCGATCTAGTATAACAACTGGAGTCTCTTTGTAGGAAAAATGTTCAGTAACTTGAACATCCTCTATCGGGACAATCCGAGAGGGGTCTCCTATGCACATTCATAGCATTGACACGTGGAAAACTGGATGAACAGATTCTAACCCTGAAGGCAGTTCTAACTCATATGCTACCCGACCTATCCTTCGAAGGATCCGATATGGGCCAATGAACCTAGGGTTAAGCTTTCCCTACCTGTCAAATCTCATTATTCCCTTCATAGATGAAACCTTAAGAAATACCCAATTATTAAAATCAAATGCTAAGTCTCTACGTAAAACATCAGAATAGGACTTCTGACGAATCTGGGCTATTAGTCAATGCTCTCTGATAAGTTTCTCCTTTTCTTCTGATTGATGTATAATATTAGGTCTGATCAACCCTGATTCTCCTACCTCAAACAATCCTATGGGGGACTTACGTCTCCGCCCATATAAAGCCTTATAAGGTGCCATCTGAATAGTGAAATGATAACAATTATTGTACACAAACACAATAAGTGGTAGATGCTCATCTCAAATCCCTCCAATGTCTAGCATGCATGCCTGTAAAATGTCCTCGAGTGACTGAATCCTATGCTCAGCCTGGCCATCTTTCTAAGGATGGAATGTTGTACTCAAATTAACTTGGATCCCTAAACCTTTCTGAATTGACTCCAGAATCTAGCTGTGAATTGTGCCCCTCTGTTAGAAATAATAGATGTTGGATGCTATGTAGTCGGACTATTCCTTAATGTATAACTTAGTATAATCTTCGGCCGAAAATATAGTCCTCACTGTCAAGAAATAGGCTGATTTAGTCAATCTATCGATAATGATCCAAATGGAGTCAAATTTATGCCTGGTGCGAGGTGACCCAGTAATAAAATCCATACTAATTTCTTCCCATTTCCACATAGGTACGGCTATCTCCTAAGTCAGTCCACTAGGTTTCTGATGTTCATCTTTCACCTGCTGGCAATTAGGGCATTGTGCTAAAAACATAGCTACACCTTTCTTCATCCAGGCAGCCAATATATCTCCTTTATATCATGGTACATCTTTGTCAAAACTGGGTGAAGAGAGTAATGAGAATAATATACCTTTGCCATAATCTACTGGCGAAGCCCTTCTACATCTGGAACACAGAGTCGGCCTCTAAATCTCAAGACACCATCTCCCATTAACTCAAAGGCCGATAGTTCACCCTGCTGAACCTTGTCTCCGAGCTACACTAGGCTAGAGTCTTCATACTGTCGTTCCTTCACCTCCACAACTAGAGATGACACTGCCATATTCTGGATCACAACCTCATTATCCTCTAAATCTACTACTCGGATCCTTAGGTCGGCTAACTGGTGTAGTTCTCGATCCATTTCCCGCTATTCTACCTCAAATATGCTAGGCCACCCATGGATCTGAGGCTAAGGGCATCGCCTACAATATTAGCCTTCCATGGGTGACATAAGAAACTCACGTCATTGTCTTTCAGCAACTCTAGCCAACGACACTTCTCCAAATTCAACACCTTCTGCGTGAAGATATACTGGAGGCTTTTTTGATCCGTAAAGATATCCACATGAACACCATATGAATAATGCCTCAATATTTTCAAGGAATGAACAACTACAGTCAATTCTAAATCATGGGTAGGATAATTCTTTTCATGATTCCTAAGTTGCCTCGAAGCATAGGCAATCACCTTGCCATGATGCATTAGAACACTCCAATCCAATGTCTAAAGCAGCACAGTACACAACGTAGCCCTCTGACCTTTCAGGTAAGGCTAATACTGGTGTAGATGTCAATCTATTTTTAAGTTCCTGGAAACTCTGCTCACAAACCTCGGTCTAGTGTAATTTAGCAGCTTTCTGAGTAAACCTTGTCAACGACACTGATAAGGCATAAAATCCTTCCACGACCCTTCTGTAATACCCGGTTATCCCTAGGAAGCTACGAACCTATGTTGGAGTCTTTGGTGTTGGCCAATTATTTACTGCCTCAATTTTCCATGAGCCAACCAGGATACTCACATCTGACATAATGTGGCCCAAGAAAGCTACAGAATTTAACTAGAACTCACATTTCGAGAACTTCACATATAACTGGTGATCTCTGAGGACCTGGAGTACTGCTCACAAATGATCTGTATGTTCAACTTCTAAGCATGAATATACCAGAATATCATCAATAAACACTATCGCAAACATATCTATATATGTCCTGAAGATACTCTTCATCAAATCCATAGACACTTCTCGGGTGTTTGTTAATCTGAAGGACATGAAAAAGAATTCAAAATGACCATACCTGGTCTTGAAGGTTGTCTTCAGAATATACTCTCAGACTCCCACTTGATGATACCTAGACCTTAAGTCAATTTTGGATAAATATTTTGCCCCTAGAAGCTAATCAAATAAATCATCTATCCTTGGAAGGGGATCTTTATTCTTAATAGTAACTTTATTCAACTACCGATAATATATACACATTTGTAGGGATCCATCATTCTATCTTACAAATAAAATCGACACACTCCACGATGAAGCACTAGGCCAAAGAAAGCCCTTATCTAACAAGCCTTTCAACTATTCTTTCATCTTCTTCAGCTCGGTAGGATCTATTCAGTATAGAGGGATAGATATAGGTTGCGTATCTGGAGGCAGGTCGATAGAGAAATCGATCTTACACTCTGGGGGAATACTAGGAAGCTCATCCGGGAATACATCTGGAAATTCAATGACCACAGGAATGGACTGAAGAGTCAAGGATTCTTCTTGCATATCCCAAACCCTAACAATATGGTAAATGCAGCCCTTTGCCATTAGCTTCCTCACCCAAAGATAGGATATAAACTTACCTTTTGGCGTAGTTGCATTGCCTTTCCATTCTCGCACTACCACTCTGGGAAAGTGAAATCGAAAAATCCTTGTCCAGCACTCGACATTGGCTTAACATGGTTCTAGTCAATATATGCCTATAATTAAATCAAAATCAATCATTTCTAGCTCCACCAAATCTGCTAAAGTTTGACGACCAACAACCTCTATTGTACGGCCTCGATAAATCCTCTTAGCAATAATAGAGTCATCCACTGGTGTGGATATAGAAAATGGACGTTGAAGCAATTCTGGTATTATACCAAATTTTTTTCCACTAGCGGTGTAACGTAAGACAAGGTAGAACCTGGATCTATCAAAATATAAACTGCGTAAAAGGAAACATCCAACATAACTGTCACAACATCCAGTGAAGACTGTGACTCATGTCGTCCTGGTAGATCATATGTGAAATCTAGACCACTGCCAGTATTGGATAACCCTGATCTACCTTTGCCTCTACTGGCTGGACCTGAGGGTCTGTGCTCTATCGAAAGGGTTGGAGCATGTGATCCTGCTGAGGACCTGCTCTACTGGTCCCGATCACCCTGATCTCTGGTTGGACAATCCCTCATCATATGATCCTCTTACCCATAAGTATACCAAGTAGTAAAGCCCTATCTAAACCTTCTAAAATTCGGACGACTATAAATGCTACAAAATGGTGCAACAGGCCTGCTCTGATTTAATTCCCTCTGCTGCTGGGAACCCAACGCTCGTGAACTCTCGCTAGGACCTAGCAGTCCACGATGATCTGATCTATCGCCCTTCTGCTACTGAGGTGAAGGTCTATGTGGCCTATTTGATATATGCAGCCTGCGTCCACCCTAAAATTCTACCTGCATATCAATGGCCCTGGCCCTCCAGCACTACTCCTGATTCGCTCTTTTTGCCTCATGCTAAAGCTTCCTAATCCCTTCGATATTTTGAGAAAAAGCCTGAATGTGTGAAATGTTTATATCCTCCCATAAGGTAGCTGTAACAAAAGTTTCCACATACTCTGGAACAAGCCCCATAATGAACCAGTGTACCCTAGCTACATGGTATCCACAAATGCTAACTCATATCTTGCCAAAGAGTCAAACCTTATCGCATACTCTCGAACGATTATCTTGCCTTTCTCCAGGTGCAGGAACTGATCCACCTAGGCCTGTTGGATCTCTTGAGGAAAATAGTGTTCTATGAAGGCCTTTGAAAAACTGGACCAAGTCAGAGAGGGTATTTCTCTACCTCGGGACCTCTCCCAACTCTAATACCATAACACCGCTATGTCTCCTAGCCGAAATACTGCCAACTCGACTGACCCTGCGGGCTTAGCATGCATCAAATGAAATATCCTCTTTAACTAATCTAGGAATTCCTGATGATCCTTTCCGCAGTCTGTCCCCATAAACTACGGAGGACTCAGGGCAAGAAACTCTTGGACCCTCGAACTTTTGGGTCCTCCATTAGATTCAGCAACAACTGGTGCCACTGGCTGGCATTGACTGACCATCATCTGAGCTAGCATATAAACCATGCTCCTAACCTCCTAATCCAACGATATAGGGATAACTTGGGGTGGTGATAACATATCGGCTGCCTTGGGGGGCTCTTGGAGGGCTGCCCTCTCGCTCTAAGGTCGGGCCAGCTCTAATGGTGGCACTCTGCTAGTGCCCTCTCCTGCAGTGGTATCCAACTCCCAACCAGCCATAGTATGTCATGTTTCAGATATTTTCTCTATAGCTAAGCAGAATAACGTAAGCTTAGGAACTCAACCCTGTACAACATAACTCTATAGCATGATTGGAGAAGGAATAAGGGTAACCATGCTATCATGCCTCATAGCCTCTTACCTATAAAATGTGGTGCACAACACATCCATAGACAAGACTTTACTAGACTCGGCTTGTAGACTCCCTAGGATACGACATTGCTCTGATACCAAGTTTGTCACACCCCACCTTAGGAGGTGTAACTGGCACCTAATTCCACATGGGGACCTAAGCTGACATAGCTGGGCATATGCACCTCTAGCGCCTACTAGTAACACAGAATCAAGAAAACAAACAGTTATACCTCAGCTATAAACATAGCGTCAAGTCAACAAGGCCACACAACAAACTAGTAAAGCAATAGCTAACACAACAGTCATAATAATAAAAGTATCCTATATGGGACGACAACACCACCATGTTGTCTAAGTCATAACAAAAGGAAAATAGGCAGTCATATATAAACTATAGCCAACAAGGCTTCTTACTGATAGCTAAACTAGGCCCCACACAGCCAACACAAAAACATCACATACTTAGGCCCCACATGGCCAACAACAACCAATCACTAAAAATTGTAGCCCATAAGCCTAAAAAAGTGGAATAGTAGTTAGGAAAGGGCCCCGACCTACCCAAAAGTTGTACAACAAAATGAGCAAACCTTTTTCTGAAGAAAAGAGGTTGACTGATCTGCTAATCTTTGATGACTCCTAAGTACGTCTTGAAACACATCTATCCGCACTTGCAGGCAAGGATGCATCGCCCTATAGATGGGTGTCAGTACAACATGTACCGAATATGAAAGGTGGTAATAAAAATAGCTAAATAAAACTGATAAAAGAACTTACAGTAATAAAATAAAAGGATAATAGTTTCAACCTTAATAGCCTCACATTCTAAAGTATAGCTAACAAGTAAGTATACAAACAAGAGCCTTAGTTGGCCCCCACAGCTAAGCAGAATAATGTAAGCTTAGGAACTCGAAACTTACTTACAAAGGCGTAGGTCGTATTACTATATGACGGGAACAACTTGCCGAAGAGGTTAGCCTTAACATACCTTAATTGATGGTTTTTTTTCGTCCAAACAGTTCCAACTTAATGCTTGTAATTCCACAAAATTCTAACCCTTACATTGAGAGAATAAGTCTATTTTAGGAAATGATTAATAAAAATATCTTTCAAATACATTAACTACAACTCAAACTTCAACTAATTCAGGCGAAAGCTTATAAATTCTTGAGATTTTAGAAGGTAGAAACAGTTACCTATCACTTGTAGATGCTTAGGATTCAATTGGAAGTGATTCCCACAACTTTTACTTGGCGGCGCTCTGGCAATCCGAGTGAAATTTCAAGAAATAACTCCGTAGGAATGATCCCTGTAGGTGTGAAACTTGTTATCCAAGATGAATTTGTGTTTAAACGGAGTTTAATGGCATAATTCGGCAAAAATCACATGAAATAGTTGCTCACGTCACTCTTCTAATCTTTTGGAAATATTTGAAGTGATTCATTTAAACATGAAAATGATATATATATGTATGAGGTGGTTGGTAAGGGGTGCGGCGTGCTGCCCATCGTGCCAAGATACGGGCGTGACACACTGACGCTTGCACAGGCATGGCCGCGTGATGCGGTGCTCGGTGCGCCCTGCCTCCAGCCCCGACCTCCTTCTCACTCGACAACATGCTCGTATGTTTATTCCCCGAGTCCTTTCTTGCATATGTCACACTTCAAAACTCTCAACATATGTCTACACGCGTTGGTTAAATGATAGTATCTTATGGGATGTAACTTAGTATTTCCATATATGCCAGACTATTTTCTATATTTATGTTTTTCAATAGGATCTTTTCATGTTATTTCCATTCAGTTCACAAGTCTTTAGTACATGTATGTTCTATTTACTTCTCACATACTAACTACATTCCATGTACTGACTACATATTTCCATGTGATATATCATTTTATGATATAGGCTCAAGTACCCAGCCTCAGTATTGCATCTACTTTCTCACGGTGATTTCAAACATTCTGACAGTACTGAGTCCTTATCTATCGAGGGCCAGATTTTTCATTTTCATCTTTGTTATTTCAATTCTAGTTTCATACATTAGAGTTAGTTAGGGTTTGTCCCAGAAACTCATTAGTTCATTTAGAAGGCTTATAGACAGTATATGTTAGATTCAGTTTGAGACTCAATATTTGAGCTAATATCTGTAATTTATCAGATTCTCTCTATTATTCAGTATGTGGTTATTACTTTAGTCAGCTTCCGCTTAATAGTCTTTTACAGTAGTTCAGTCATTATAGATTTATGTTATGCCATGGGTTTGCTTGGGGTCACTTGTGATCCTAAATACTATGTAGCATCTAGGGTGCAGACTCGGGTTGTGACTCTTTCTAAATGCATCTATATCCCCATATGCTGCAAAGAATTCTTGGACCAACATGGGACAGTACTTTCTTGGAGGCCATGCTAGAAATTCCCATTTCTAAAATTTAAGGTGGTCCATGATCTTTGTGTAGTTGTTCAACCCTTTTGTGCTATTCTCTTTCTTCTCGATTATGCTTCTCTGAGGTTTCCTATTTATGTTCTACTTCCCCTCAAGATATGTTTTTCGGCACCAACTACTAACCATCTAATCGGGACATCTTATTTATTTTTGTCCATGCTTCACCTCTCTTCACTCTTCAATACTGTTCATGTTGTGTGCATTGTCCTCACTTTCATTGGATTATTCATATTTGGTGTCCTTTAAGGAAGACTCGGCATGGGAAGACGGACTAGGCTTGCCCCTGTTGTGTGTAGTTGTTCTCTATTGTGACTGAGAGGCAGAGGGCTGCCATTTATTGGTTTGTTATTCTCTGAATTATTTGTTGTTTGGCAGTAGACTCCACTTAGTCTGAGTTTGAGGATGACAAAGGTGACTGACTTAGGGTTGTCTTTTGCCTCTTTTCTCTGGTAACTGGTGCTTCTCATTCCTCTTTAGAATTTGTTTGTTGATCTTGAAGGCTAGTCCTTTTTGGTGGACTTACCTTATGACCCTTCTTCACTACTTATTTAGGAGCTATTCCTTAAAAATTATTTTCTAAATTAGTCAACTGAGTGGTGTAAAACATAGGAAAACATGTTTGAAAGGCTTGTGATTTTTCAGAAATTTCAGACAATTATGAATCATAAGTTAAAACTATGATTTGTACTTAACTTTGTGATCTAGATTTATGCTCTTACAAAGGAGTGACATTGTAACACTATATAATTTAAGTGGTAAACTCTTACTTACGATATAGAGACAAGAGTTCTTAATAACATAATAAGTATATGTTATGAGGTGTTCAAATCACTCAATGATCGTATGTTAATATTTGAGGTCGATAAAGTTGTAAAATAAAAATCGGCATGAGTTATTAGAGGTTTCTTTCAGAAATTCTTAAAAATTTGGGTCATATGTGTTGGAGATTTTCTCCCAATCTATAGGGAGTTAGGAATCCTACTACTTATCAAATTAAAAGTCTATGAGCCTAGTTTCTAACACATAAAATGGTTCACCAATACAACTTCATACAAGAGAGATATTCCCATTTTTGTGAGACCGCGCAAGCAGGCACATCAAAATGGGCCAAGGAGTGGAGGACTGTATAAGTCCCTTTGGTCGGTTGCTTGGTTCAATATTTAAAGTTCTAGAAAGATTCTCATCCTAAGCTCTCTCCAAAGGTTCCCTTACATGTTCTAAGTTATTATAATGTTAGAAACCTTCCCCCTAGGTAATTTTGGTGCCGAAAAAATCAATAACATGTACTGTTTTCGTTCTATCAGTATTTTTGTGACTTTTAGCAATTTCCATACAAAGAAATATTTGGTAATCTTCTTTATTCATGTATTATTAGTTTCTTATATTATGTAAAAGGTTTTGGAGGTTATTAGTTGGTTATTTTAGATTTATACCATCGGATTCCTAAAGAACTAGCCGGTGAAAAGTCATTTTTGTGTTGTTTCGTTGTTGGATTTCTAGTAGTGTTTTTTGTGGCAGGTGTGATTTAAGTTTTTCTCTTGATGCCCTTCGATGTAAGGTCTTAGCTGGTTTACGTTTTCTACAGTTTAAGGTAAGTTAAGGCAAAACTTTTTTCAGTAAGTTTCCTTCATCGTTTAAGCTATCTTCTCAGTTGTTATTGTTGGAGCCTATCTCTTTATGTTATACATACAGGCTATCTAGAAGCGTTATTAGAATGTGTACCTTGCTTATGGGGATATACTTTGCTTGTAAAAGCTATAAAATGTCTAGAAGGACCATATTGAAGCCTATAGAGCCACATTGAAGTCTACTTACTCATGGACTTCAATTATGCCTATGTTGTCAATAAAGACCCTAAGAAGAACCTTGTGTGCTCGGGGTGCAATTATAGGAGTCTAGAAGGCTCAAGACATAGATACCGGAGCCAAGTGTGCTGAAGATACAGTTAATGCTTTCCTATAGGGCTACAATTTTATGAATAGGGATTTATAGATTAAGGTGTACCAGCCAAGGCTTATAGTGCTCAAGTAGGTTATTGTTTTTTGTTTGTACCTATTAGGCTTACAGGGGTCAGGTTAGGTACTTGTTTGATTATTGACTGTTTAGTTTTCTATATAACTTGATAAGATCTTTCAGGTTATTATCTCATCCTTACAGTTATTTATATTTCGTTCTTACTATCAGTTCAGTTCTAGCTTATTATTATTGCCTCAAATACTTGGTGCATTATTTTATTGAAAATTGAGCTTGGGTGCACTACAATTTTTCCTACAGGTTCTAATAGACATGTTCAATGACCTCCTCAGTAGTAGTTTACGCTTAACACATTAGTCAGCTTCTCTCTTTCGGAGTTGCCATACTTTGGATATTTGCCTATATTTTGCTGTATAGTTCTTTTTGGGTAGAACGGGGCCCTATCGTATCCAAGTATTTACTCTTTAGAGGTTTGCAGACAATGGGATTGTATAGGAGTACACAACTGGCTATGTTGGCTTTTTTATTTTGTCTAGGCAGTTTTGGCGGCCTTTACCCTTGTATATATGTTTACCTTCCGCTTTATCATATTTAGAAAATATAGTGGTCTTATTAGCCTACATAGGATGTTATGATTATCATGAATTAGGTCAGCTGAGTATCTACACAGGTGTTTATATTGCAGCTTTGTCGGCCAAGGTCTTCTTTAAGCAAAGATTTACTTGATTGTGTTCTTAATTATGTGTTGCTAGTATGCATATGAGGTGTAATGTCTGCCTAAGTTAGCTCTAGGCTAAATTTTGCATTAGGTTCCAGTTACGTCTCTCGAGGTGGGGTGTAACAAAATTGGAATCGGAGCAACACCGTATCTTAGGGAGTCTACAAGTTGTGTATAGTAGAGTCTTGTTTGTAAATGTGTTGTGCACCACATTTTATATGTAGAGTGCTACAGGCATAATAGGATGGTTACTCTTCTTTTTCTCCCATCATGCTATAAAGCCGAGTCTTATGGGGTTGAGTCCCTAAGCTTACTCTTAATGTCTATCTACAGAGATGCTTGATACATGATAGACTATAGTTGGCCGAGAGTTAGGCACTTCAGCAGGAGAGGGTACTAATAGAGTACCATGAGTAGAGATGGCTTAGGTGAGGCTAAAGGGGAGATATATTCTCGATCCCCTCAGCATTCTCCACTACTGCAAGAGCCTATGAATGCTACAAACCAGCCAGCATCATGTCCAACTCCTCCTATTCCATCATATAAGGATGTCAGGAGTGCATTTTATATGTTGGCTCAGATTATGTTAGCCCAGCGATAGCCAGTGGCACTAGAGGTTGCCGAGCTTTCTAATGGACCCAGAAGTTTGACGGTTCGTGAGTTTATTACTTTGAATCCTCCACAATTTATAGGGACAGATCGCAGAGAGGACCCTTAACATTTTCTTGACCAACTTCACAGATTTTATAGAGGTATGCATGCTTGAGCTATTGAATCAATTGGTTTATTTGTGTTGCAACTATGAGATTTAGTTGTTTTGTAGTATGAAAGCTGGGAGAGATCTAGAGAGAGGGATGTACCTCCACCTACCTGATCTAATTTCTCTAAGGCTTTTATAAATCACTATTTACCATGAGAGATTCGAGAGGCCAAGGACGATCAATTTTTACATCTGGAGCAGGGATGGATGAGCAATCAAGAGTATGTACTGAGATTTGATTCCTTAGCTATAAATGCACCAACCTTTTTCGCTACAATGCCAGCCAGGGTATACCAGTTCATAACAAGTCTTGATCTAGAGTATGTTGAGTATTGTACTATAGATACATTATGAGAGGGCATGGATATATCATGGATTAAGGCCTTTGCCTATAATATAAAAGAGGTCAGGCACCGACAACATATAGCCGAGAGGGTAGACAGGGGCCCGAAAAAAGGGCTAGATTAGCTTATTTACATGTAGAGTCCTAAGGTGGACCAAGAAACTGATTCTCAGGTAGGCCATCTAGGACTTCACCCCAACAACAACAAGGTAGCAGGTCGGATCATCGCGGACAGTTAGGTCTATGAGAGAGTTCACGAGCATCAGGTTTGCAGCAGTAGAGAGGCTCAGATCAAATAACACCAGCCCCACCGCGCTGTACTACTTTTGGCAGGAGGCATTTTTGGAGATATAGATATGGTTCCACAAATTTATACTTTTGTAGATAGGAGGGTCACATGATGAGGGACTGCTCTACTAGATATCAGGGTGATAGGGGTCAGCAGACCGAATTATCAGTAGGGTCATATTCGTCCGCACCTTCTACAATAAGTGGGCCCCAAATATCAGCAGGTAGAGGTAGAGGCAGAATAGGAGCATCTAGTTCTTGCAATGTTCAAAACTGTACCTATACAATAGTAGGATTACAGCACTCTGAGTTATTGCTAGATTTTGTGACAGGTACACTAAATGTTTGTTCCTAGTTGGTATATGCTTTGGTAGATCTAAGCTCCACTTTGTCCTATGTTACACTGTTGTAGCAAGGAAATTTTATGTAGTACCAGAATTGCTCTGGCGGCCATTTCTGTTTGTACACCTACTGTTGAATCCATAATTTCTAGGAGAGTGTATCGTGGTTGTATGGTGGAAATTGTTGACCGCCAGACTTTTGTAGACTTGATAGAGTTAGAGATAAATGATTTTGATATAGTTATGGGCATAGATTGGATCTTACTGTGTTATGCAAATGTTGAGTGATGAACAATGACTGATAGATTCCATTTCCTTATAGAAGCGGTTCAAGAATGGAAGGGCACTATAGTTGCCCTAAAGGTAGGTTCATATCCTATTTTCGGGAAAGGAAGGCAGTTTCAAAGGGTTATATCTATCATATCATTAGAGTTCGAGATGTGTAGAAAGAATCCCTGACTCTTTAGTCTATTCAGGTTGTTAGTGAGTTACGGAATGAATTTCCAATGAGCTCCCTGGTATTCCATCAGAAAGGGAAATTGATTTAGTCATTGATGTGCTACTAGATATAGAACTCATATCTATTCCTCCTTACAGAATAGACCTTGTTGAGCTAAAGGAGTGGAAGGATCTGTTGAAAAAATTGCTGGCTAAAGTCTTTATCAGGCCTAGTGCTTTGCCTGGGGGCGTGCCAGTCTTGTTTGTGAGAAAGAAAGATGGCTCCCTATAAATGTGTGTAGATTATCGGTAGCTGAATAAAATTACTATTAAGAACAAATATCCCCTTTCAAGGATAGATGATTTGTTTGATCATCTGAAAGGTGCCAGATATTTCTAGAAGATTAATTTGAGATCAGGGTACCATCAAGTAATATTTTGGGAGAAAGATATTTCAAAGACTGGTTTTAGAATCAGATATGACCACTTTGAGTTATTGGTGATGTCTTTAGGAATGGTGAATGCCCTAGCAGTGTTTATAGAGCTAATAAATAGTATATTCAAGCCATTATTAGATCATTTTGTAATAATATATATTGATGATATCTTTGTATATTCACGTTCAGAGGCTGAGCATAGATATTATCCCCAAATAGTACTCCAGGTACTCAGAGATCATGAGTTATACATGAAGTTCTCTAAATGTGAGTTCTAGTTGAATTTCATAGCTTTCTTGGGCCACATTGTGTTAGAAATAGGCATCAGATTGACTAAAAAAATAGAGGTTGTGAATACTTGGTCTAGATCCACAACTCTAGCCAAAGATCACAACTTTCTGGGGTAGTTGGGAATTACAAAAGATTTGTGGAAGGATCTCTACCCTATCGACACCATTGACGAGTTTAACTCAGAAGGAAGATAAGTTTTAGTGGACTGAGGCTTATGAGTAGAGTTTTCAGGAATGGAATGACAAACTAACATCTCCACCAATATTAGCCTTTATAGAAGTCTTAGAGGTCTATGTTGTATGTTGTGACGGTTCAGGTGTTGGGTCAGGGTGTTTTCTGATGCAGCACGACAAGGTGGTTGTCTATGCCTCGAGGCAATTGAGGAAGCCTAAGAAGAATTGCCTAACTCATAATTGAGAGAGGGTTGTTACAGTTGTGCATGCATTGAAGATTTGGAGAAATTATTTGTATGGTGTTGATTTTGACATCTTTACAGATCACAAGAGTCTCCAATATATCTTTTAACAAAAAGAGTTGAACCTGCAACAACGTCATTGTCCTGAGTTGCTAAATGACTATGACGTGATATCTTGTATCACCTAGGGAAGAATAACGTTGTAACTTATTCCCTTAGTCGTACATCTATGGGTATCTTCTCATATTGGAAGCCATAAAAGAGAGAATTAGCCCAGGAGCTACACCAATTGGCCAGTTTAGTAGTCTAATTGATGAACATAGATGATAGTGTGGTCGTAATTTAGGATATTGCAGTTTCATCTCTAATTGTATAGGTGAAAGAGCGGCAATATGAAGATCTAACCTTGTAAAAATCAGAGGCTAAGCTTAGTAGGAAGGGTCGTTGGCCTTTGAGATAGTAGAAGACAGAGTCTTAATATTTAGAGGTCAACTCTATGTAATGTTGCAGGGCTTCACTGATAGATCATAGAAGAGGTACATTATTACCGTTATTCTTCACCCAGGTTCGACAAAGATGTACCATGATATAAAATAAATCCATTGGTGGCATGGGATAGAGGAACCTATTGTTGAGTTTGCAGCATAATATCCCAATTGACAGCAGGTAAAAGCTAAACATCAGATGCCCGGTGAGCTAACATAGGAGATAGTCATGCCTATGTGGTAAGGGGAAGCAATCAACATGGATTTTCTTATAGGTTTACCTCGTACAAGGCATAAGTTTGACTCTATTTGGGTCACTTCTTTTCAGTTAAGACTACATTCACAGCTAAAGATTATGTTGAGTTATACATCAAAGGGATAGTCAAACTTCATGGAGTCCTAGTGTATATTATTTCTAATAGAGGAGCACAATTTACAGCCAATTTTTGGAAGTCATTGCAAATGGGTTTGGGGACATAGGTTAATTTGAGTACAACTTTTCATCCCCAAACAAATGGCCAAGCTGAGTGCATGATTGAAACACTCGAGGATATGTTACCGGTATGTGTGCTATACTTTATAGGAAGTTCGGATGATCACCTACCTTTTATTGAGTTTGCATATAATAATAGTTACTATTCTAGCATTCCTATGGCGCCTTATGAGGCTTTTATGGGCCGAATATAGATCCCCATTAGATGGTTTGAGATAGGTGAATCAAGGCTTATTAGACTTGACTTGATACATCAGTTTGAGGAGAAAGTTAAGCTCATTAAAGAATGACTATTGACAAGTCAAAGTCATCATAAATCTTGCTCTGATGTATGACATAGAGATTTTGAGATTTGTATTGATGATTGGATATTCCTGAGTGTTTCACCTATGAAGGGAGTAATGAGATTTGGTTGGAAGGGAAAGCTTAGGTTAAGA
The DNA here is from genome assembly GCA_018107945.1 of Datura stramonium. Classification (NCBI taxonomy): domain Eukaryota; kingdom Viridiplantae; phylum Streptophyta; class Magnoliopsida; order Solanales; family Solanaceae; genus Datura; species Datura stramonium. The sequence continues at coordinate 209,909 of JACEIK010001558.1, read as the reverse complement.
TTTATTGGTCGTATCGAATCCTCCAGATGGTAGGTCGAGTTGCTTATGAGCTAGAGTTGCCTTCAGGGCTGGAAACTATTTATCTAATTTTCCATGTATTTCTCTTATGAAAGATCATAGGATACCCTTTCTCGGGTTGTCCAAATTGAGGATGTTCAGATCACAGAGGAGTTGTCTTATAAGGAAACATTAGTTGCCATATTAGATCGGTAGGTTCGTAGATTAAGGACAAAAGATATGGCTTCCGATGAAGCCCTATGGAGAAATAGGAATGACAAAGAAGTGACTCGGGAAGTTGAGGATGACATGAGATCTAGATACGCTCATTTGTTTCAAACCCCAGGGTGATGGCATATCAGTTCAGAGTAATACATTTGAGGTGAGATACTTAATCAAGATTTATATTATTTCTCTTTATTATTGTTGTTGTATTCTGCTCAAATTATTGTTGTGGATCTATGTTGCTTATCTATTTGTTTCATTTTGTGAGACACGTAGGTTAGACGATTTTACATTTCAAGTTTTTAGCTAGTCCATATTTGTAATGCCTCCGTCTTTCGGGCTAAGTTCAAAGCCCTCTACGTATGTAGATAGACTCGAACCTAACAAAACTTATATGGAGACCAAGGTTTTAAGATCAATTCTTAAGTTTGAGAAGTACATCATGCAATTAAGATCATAAGGAACCTCTAGCATAGAGTTCAGTTGAGAGCATTCCTACCGATTGAGTATTCATGTAAGTTCTTACAAGGGTTAATTTTAAACAACCCTAACTCCCAATTTATGAAGTATTTTTGAGTTCTTAACCCTTTAGATTAAATCCCTTTGAGTCTTCTTTCCAACGCATACAACTGTTCATTAATTAGAGGTCAGAGTAAAAAGTTATGGGCTTTTATTACGGTACCGTTAAGGTAGGCACATTCAGAGGTGCATCGTGGCTTACCCTAAACTTCAGAGAAAATTTTTGTCAGGTTTGGTGCATTGGGAGGTGCCCCATGCCCGAGACCAAACTTCAGATGAGAAAATATCATCAAAGTGGCGCTATGGTAGGCGCAGTACCCCAGAGGCCGAATTTCATAAGATTCAGGCTGGTGTTATAGCTGGTGCGGTGTCCTGGCCCCACTTCTATATATATCATATATTATAAGTTGGAAATCATTCCTCACATTACCCATATGATAGAAAAACGTCCAAACCTTATATTTTCCCTAATTTTCACGATTTTGAAGAGGAATTGAGCTCTCCAAACATCTCCAATCAAAAGTTCCTCCAAGGTAAGTCTTCTCCTTCATTCCTAGGGTTAAAATAATGATTTCCTAACCCTAAGATATGGGTTCTAAGGTTATTCATGATGTAAACCCATAGGAACCATTGAGAACGTTCCACCTCTCAAGCTCAAGAACAATCTTTGAGTTCCAAGACTTGAAATCTTGAGAACCCCTCCTTCCTCCAAGGTAAGTAACTCTCCTAAAAACTTACATGAGTGTTGTTTTCTATTGATTGTAGTTCCTATCCATATAATTGTTGCAGGTTGATATTATAAAAGTATTATGGCTTTGTGTTAATAGTTGTAAGGTCAAAGATAATGTATGTGGGACTTCAACAAGGGTTCCCTTTCACCCTTGTGTCCCAATTATTTGATGAACCCTAGACTTTTCAACTCCCTAGAAAAATTGTCTGAAGGTTTCGATTCTATGTATCAATTCTCTCATGTGTTCCATTTTTAAGGTTTTCATCATAAATAACATATAATGTTCATGATTTCAATGCTCTTGTGATGAATAGCTATATAAATTCATGATCCCCCCTCTCCAATCCATGATTTATGTCCATGATATGATTTTAGCATAATTTCTAAGACTCAGTCATGATTTAGCACCATTTTTGAGAATATGGACCTATACAAATATATATGACTTTACATAATTTTAGTACATATGATTTGAGTCTATTATTTCATGAATTTAGTATAATCATCATACTTATGGTTCTTTAGACTCTCAGTCCTCTTGCTAGTAGAAAGTAGCTCAAACCAGTGTTAGAACATCAGATATGAGCCCTTAATATCATTATGTCATGGTCCTTTAGGCTCTCGGGACTATTTCTATATAATGTGGTTCCAACTGCCTTAGGGCATCAACTTCATATTATAAGCTTATATGTATTTTTATGTTCAATCAGGAGAAGTACTTAGCACCGAGTAGGCTGGGGTTCAAGTGCATCTAGGTTTCCGAACTATGTGCCATCATAGGATAAGGGATTCTTGATAGTAGAGAATGTTTACCTTAGCATGAGGAATATGGGATCCTCGCCAGTAAGAGTGTCTCCCTCGCCTCAATGGGCGCATGTAGGGGTCATCGTTAGTTGATATTGTCTCCATAAGCTTATGAGTGATATCATGCCAGTAATGGTTCTTACCCTTGGAAAGGTATGAACACCCTTCCAACTAGGGCTACAGGTCGGGCTCCATGAGGCTCACATTAGATGTTGTCGATTAATAGACTTTCCCACAATACAATTTCAGTTAAAAGTACTGCTATAGTTTTCAATACATGTACCTGACCCTCAAATCAGTTTTACTTGTATATCATTAACTATTTTTGCATATCATGCTAGCATTCATGCATCTCAAATAGGGTCACTGTACTTCACATCAGTTTATGTATTCAACTATGTATTTAGTAGTTTTTTTCTCATATTACTAGCATTTTTTCAGCTTTAGTTTCTGTTCACTCCCAACTACACGCAAGTGAACGTGGTCGTACAAGTAATAAAGTGGCTTTATTTCAAGCCAGGTATCGAACCCACAGGGACTGTAATGTGACAGTAATTTTTCTTTAAGTGTTTAGTCTACGCAATTCTTTATACAAGCAGACAAACAGAACAAATGGTGAATTTTTCGATAATACTAGTTAATGTAATTTTAAGTAAAAATATTGTAAATTATAATCTGAACAATAGAACGAACAAGCTAAGGTTAAGGAAAAATATGCAGATATGTAATTTACTGATTAAATTTCAGTCAACACATCTCTTCGGTTGTTGGTCAGGAATTATTAACCAATGGATTGGGTCTTTCGAACTCCTCTCCAATTAAAGAATCATGAGGCTTACATTACACATTTCTGTGATGCAAACACTTCATATTCTAGCAATACACAACAAATTCCATAGATGACCAAATATGACATTACAGATATAATTCTATTCTGAATGTTAATCTTCTCTTAATTTCTCAACCAAGACAAGAACATATCCTACCAATTCACATCTATCCAATTAATCTTCCTTTCGAAAATAAAACTGGAATTCTAGAAACTGGAATTCTAGGATTTACATTAACAATGGCCAAGCATTAATGTAGTGAAAAAAAGAATTAGTAGAACAACCGTTGTAGAGAAGATAAAAACTGAAATAACATCAATTACACACTACTGCAATCATCCTCAACCTCATCCAAAGGTGAATTAGCCACTCATTTGATGATTAAACATCGTCAAACAAGTAGAAATCATACAAGCAATTGAAAATCAAGAGAAAAAGGAAGAAAATTAACTCAAGAACTTCTTCACCAACTACCCGATTCCCACGTTCTAGCTTGAAATGTCAGATATATCAAATAAAACCTAAGTGTGCTATTTATACAAGTAGGAAATTTCCTGAAATTAACTCGGCAACGTGGCACGGAGGGGTATCGTAGAGCATAAGCTCCATGCTACGGCCTTGTCGCGGAGCTTCACTAGAATTTTGGGAAAGTTTGATTATCTTCAGTATGGCATGGAGTGGCATTTCGCGAGCCTCATCTCTGTGCCATGGATGTAACGCGCACCTTCACGGAGTCCACAGGTGCAACTAAGCCTTCCCACCATGTCACCGAAGTGAACGCGGAGCATATTCGGCGTGACACGGTGCCATCACGCACCTTCACCGAAATTCAACCCAAATTCCACTCTAGGTAGAATGCCTCACATGGTGGTGTGACACGGCCCTGTCGCGGAGCATCAAGTTTTAGCATTTTCTTGCCGACTTCCGAGTTTTGCTTCCGAGTCCATTCCTCCATTTCACCAAATCCTGTAGATTAATTTCCAAAATTCCGTCTAACCGCAAAAAACAATAACTAATCATGTTGGTTAGTATAAATCCACATTTACATAAAAAACCACATGAGAATGTACACATAAAAGTAGATAAACAAGTCAAAATTAAGTAATAAAGTGTCACTTGGGCATGCATTATGCCCAAGATCACCTACCCCACACTTAAAGCCTTGTTCGTCCTCGAAAACCTTCACATATCATGTAATTGAAGACTCACGCATAGCTAATTTAGTACCACAATCCAAGTTATCGCCGTAAGGATTATTTAAGATAGCAAGTTAAAAATAAGGCATGCATGATTTCATCATTAAAATGAATTACAACTATGTTAAGACTTCCTAACCTCAAGAATCGATCCTCAATCTTAGCAAACCTATGCAAATCAAACTGATCAAGAAATCCACATGAATGTTATCTCTCATTAAACATGTGCCCTCACAACACAAGAGAGTTCCCCCCCATTTTTACTTCAAAGAATTTCAAATCACAAACAAGGTATATGAGTAAAAGTACGCTTCATCTCTCTCAAAGAATTACATGCATCATGTAGTGAACCATGTTTGCCCTTACGTTTATCTAATTAATTTAAGGATGTATGAACGTAAGATTAAGCAGGGACTTAATGGGTTGTAATGTAAGCTAAGGGACGGGTAGGTACTTGCCTTGGCCAAAAATAATAGTGACTATCTTCCCTGCTGCTTTTATTACATCCACATTCACTAAAGACATCTCCTCTATACTCCCTCATTCTTCTCTACTCTTGAATTTTCTCTTTTGTTCCCATTTTTTTAAGCACACTCAGCTTACTAGTAAAGTATATTTACAAATTTTTCATTTACTTTCGTACTCTACTAATAATTACTCATTTTCAAACAAGTGCACCTCTGTCCTTTCTCAACTTTCACAACTTCTACTTTTCCTTCTGTTTCACGCTTCTCACTCCTTCACTTTTTGGAATTTTTCACTTAAGCGCTTAGGAGTTTTGGATCAAATTCACGGCTAATGAAAGAAAAGAATTAAGCTTATGTTGTAACTATCAAAGAATAGGCTTAAGGCTCAATGGGGCTAATCTAGATTTGAACTTTCAAGGTAGGTAAGTATATGGGATAAAATTTAGGTTCATTCAAATAAATGCCTACATCCTCTCTACAATCCACATCCTTCATTTCCCATTTTTATATACACACCAGGAAAGATCTAGACAATTTCCACGTAGCATGGAATATTAGAAAACTCACACTCACCGCACATGCACATGCTTAATTCAAGACATATTCGCAGACTCTAACTCAGTTAATTAAAAGAATTCAAAATTAAGCTTTAATCATATCGAGTCGAATTCTAGAGCCTAGGTGTCTCAACATGTTTAACACACTTGCATGCTTCCATCCTAATCACACTTGCATCTTACAATATAGAACATAACAAGAATGTCGAACCATTAATTAGCTATGTGTTCAAACAACCAAACCTATCAATTACCCCTTAAGGCAGTCATCATCCATCCACTGTGGAACAATTTCCTATCTAAGACTTCGATTCAAAGGGACTATTCTCAGAAAAAGCAATCAAAATAAAACCGAGAAACCCAAATAAAAATAGAAAATAAATTTAAAAAATTAAAATAGAAAATAACTTTACACAAATAACTACACAAATAACTACTTAAATTTATTACAATTATATCACCAGCACCAACACACAAAAGCATCAACAACAAAAACAAGAAACACAATGTCAAACATTAAACAGCCACAGAAGAACAAGCACAAAGATGCCTCTTAATACACCAGTACCTAACTACTCCCACCCCACACTTAGTGTTGTAAGACTGGGCTCTGCGTTCGCATATCTGCAATTAAACACAAAGTTTGGGTGGTGTAACTCCTAACTAATCAAAATATTCAATCTCTTTATCAGGTGCTAGTGCCTCATCACAAGATCAGAATCCTCTTCGTTGTCCTCTTCGACTCAATGCCTGAGTCATCCTGGCGCGTTTCCTCATCAGTAGGGACGTCGTCATCAACTGGTTCTACAAATGTGGCCCAACCCTGCATAATGCTCAGGCATGTTTGGCTTAAATGGATAATCCATGTTGAGCTGCCGCAATTCATCCTCCGTAGATGGCCTTCCACCAATCCGCACAGCATTTGCATCCCATACATTCGTGTCATGGGACAATATCCTGAGCATGTCGTTCGGCGAGTGTAAGCACAGGCCCAAATGTGGTATCAGGTGCTTTGGGCTTAGGTGACATCCTGCTAAATCACGCCAGCCTGTTGAGGAATGTAGTCCGTGGCCTCCTCTTTGAATACCATGGCCCTCGAGGAAAGTTGTGAGCGCACCATCAAACCATACTGATGCCCTTGATGAAGTCTTGGTTTCTTCATGGTAGCCAATCACCGCTCCAACATTTATCTCCAGTCCTTTTCATCAATGCATACACTAAACAAACTCTGTCCCAGGTGACACCAGTCATGTGCACTTTGATTCTCGCAAGTACGCACTATCTTCAACTAGATCCTCGCTTCTCTGTTCATTAGGGAGTATGGCAATGTCTGGTGATATCCTCTTTCCTTGTGATGACTCCACCCAGTTGTTGATCGTGCCCACATACTTGAGCGCCTGGTATCTGCATATGGTGGAGTGATATTCAACTGGTGGAGGACATGCGTGCCGTGTCCCGCTCCCCTAGGATTGCATTTAGATGTTGTGGTTCAAAACTAACCACTTGTCCTCTGATCTTAACTGTGTGGCTGCGGTAAATAGGATCTTCCACTAGCATGAATTCTCTTTATGAGATGGAGAGATTGCACTCTTTGGGTTCTTCAAAGATGAAGTTTAACCCAACAGTATTTATCCTGTGTAGGATTCTCTGGAATTCTTGAGCTAGTGGTTCCCCGTGTTTGTTCCTGGGACATACTGGTTTTTGTGTTTGGAGTACCATTTCTTTCCTCATCTGTAACTCCATCGTGTTCCATATTGTTCACGCTTTCCCCTTGAACAGGTGGTGTCGTTGGCACTGCTGCCCAATTCTCAATCTTTTCGCTGGCGCCAGGATGTGGATGCGCCTCTTCTGTCTTGTTTCCGACATTTGTCCTGTGGCCCATCAAAAGTATATATTTCAAATGTCATTCATGTGTATAGTTGGCTACTACTAGGGTTGGGCTTAAATTGATCAAATTTTACACTTAGTCGTTAGCCGTAGTCAATAAGCAATTCAACAAGAATAACCACATAATTTCAGCGATATTTCAAATGGTTTAGTGCATTCATAAAAGTCAATGGAACAATTTCATTGTACTACCAGAATATACAATGCATTGCGAAAGTTCATCCATCGATTCATTTATACAATCATGAGCAATTTGCAATTTGTGCACAGCAACTCCATGGGATTTTCCTACTTTCATTCCCCAAAAATCAATCTTCAACCATAACATAAACCAAGTTTAAGCACAAAAGTTTTTTCAACTCCAACAACACGCACAACCCAAATTATCTGTATTTCACTCCTTTTCTTCTTCCCAACCCTGGGGCCTCTACCCTGAAGACAACAATGTAAGATTTTTCAATACAAATCATGTAAATTATTGAGTTCATAACACAACATTAGCACAAATCAACATTCATCCACGACCCAATCAATTACACATCTTATTATTGACTTAGGGCAAAATTTCATCAAAGAAAACATGTTCAAGAATCGAAATATGCAACAAGAATGAGAAACAATTCGAGAACATACCTTACTTGAAGAGTTTTAAGTAAGAATTGAAGAAATTTTCCTAGCTAGGTCGTGTGGGCACGTTGAGGAGAAGGGGGATTTTGGGTCAGTCATGACGGATTTCAAAGAAATAGGGAAAATAAGAATTTTGGGGTTGAAAAGTGATTCGCGGGTCAACCCAAGGTTCCTAACTCATCTTGACGCAAAATTGGCCTCAACGTGTCACGGAGGCCAACGCTGAGGGTGAGCTCCGTGACACGGAGCGATTGCGCAGGATCAGTGGAAATTTGACATACCTGAAATTGGCCTCAACGTGTCAATGGCGGTACCAGCGGAGGCCAACCTCCAAGACACGGAGCCACGCGGAGGCTCACTCTTTCTTGCCCCAATTTTCACTTTTTACCTTTATTTTTCCACTTGCAATTTTGTATATTTTTCCTCATTTGAAAATCATCAAACAACAACAACTTGTTGGAAAATCATGGGTTGCCTCCTACCTAGTGCTAGCCTTTTTTTTCTTTCCTCTTTTTCTTTTTCTTTTTTTATTTGTTCCTAACTAGTCTAGTGGCATTACATCCACGGGTTGCCTCCCGGTGCAGCTCCTGGTTTACTAATCGCAGCTCGACGCTTGTCATCCTCATTCATCTACTAAGGTGATAGACATCTTCGATTAACGCCTTCACCCCAAGAGTGCTTACACCTCCGCCCATTCACCAAGAATGTGCACTTTTTATCCTCTTGCCATAATTCAACCGCCCCGTGTGGGGTCATCTCGCTACTTTAAATGGCCCTGACCACTTGAAGCGCAATTTCCCTAGGAAGAGTTTCAACCTTGAGTTGAATAGAAATACATTTTTGGCCCTACTTAAAAGATTCGATGCACGATGTGCCTATCGTATACCCTTTTCATTTTTTCTTGTAGCATTTCGCATCTTCATATGCGTGCCATCGAAACTCATCCAACTCACTCAGCTGCATCAATCTCCTCTTCCTGCAAGCTCAGGATCCATGTTTAGCTTCCGTGTCACCTCAAAAGCTCGATGTTCCACCACTGCAATGACATGCCTTCCCATAAACCAATCTACAGTGAAGTCCCAATGGGTGACTTATATGCAGTCTGGATATGCCCACAACGCATCATCCAGATTTGCTTGCCCAATCCAAGCGTTGTGCGTTCACCGTTTTCTCGCAAAAATCTGCTTAATTTCCCCGTTTGACACCTCTACTTGCCCGCTAGTTTGGGATGTATATGTTGTGGCTTTCACTTTATGCCGAACCCCATATTTCACTAGCAAATTTCGAACCCATTATTCACTAAATGTGCCCCTCCATCACTGATAATTGCTTGTCACGTACCAAACCTTGTGAAAATCTGCTTCTTCACAAATCTAGTCACCACCTTGTTGTCATTCCTGGGACAAGCTAATGCCTCAACCCACTTAGACACCTAGTCCACCGCCACCAAGATGTATCGATTGCCAAACGATGGTGGAAACGGGCCCACAAAATCTATCCCCCACACATCAAAGACCTCAACTTCTAATATGTGATGCAATGGCATTTCCTGTCTTTTGTCGATTGTTCTTTTTCTTTGACATCGATCACATACTTTGACATAAGCTGCAGCATCTTTTAACAGTGTGGACCAAAAGAACCCGTATTGCAGCACTTTGTGAGCAGTACGCTCTCCTCCATGATGACCTCCATATAGCGATGAATGACAATTCCTCAGTACCTCGCTGTCCGACTTTCTAGAATGCATCGCCTCATCACTTGATCTGGTCCTTGCTTGAATAGATATGGCTCATCCCACATGTAGTATCGGGAATCATGCCTCAGCTTCTTCCTTTGTTGAGTCGTTTCCTCAGGTGGGTATACTCCACTTACCAACAAAGTTCACAATATCTACATACCAAGGAGTTTAGCCTTTATTGCCAAGAGTTGTCTATCGGGGAACTCTTCTCTGATGCTCTCACCTTCCTTCACATGTGAACGATTCTTTAGCCGTGATAGGTGATCTGCAACTTGATTTTCACTCTCTGTCTCGAATCTCCAGATCAAACTCTTGGCAGCAATAATATCCACCTGATTAGCCTGGGCTTCGCATCTTCTTGCCAAATAAGTACCAATTGCCGCATGATCAACATGTACCACCACTCTTTTGAGCCCACCAGATAGGATCATGAAACTTGTCAAATGCAAATACTAGAGCCAGCATCTCATCTCAGTGACTGTATAATTAACTTCAGCAGCATCGCGTTTTGCTTGCATAGTAGATGGAATGAAAAATCTTATTCCTTTTGGCTTCCCCAATATCGCTCCTACAGCCACATACTACTTGCATCACATTAACTCAAAAGGATATTCCCAATCTGGAGTTAAATGAGAACAGGAAAGCTCCCACCAGATTCTTTTTCAGCTCTTCAAATTCTTCTATGATTACTTGCCAAATTCAAACTTCACCTCTTTTTCTAGCAACCGGCATAATGATCTAGAAATTTTAAAGAAGTCTTGAATAAACCGGCTCAGAAACATGCAAAGATGTCTTAGAAAGCTGCGTATTAATTTTAATCGATACTGGCGGGTAGTATTTTCAATCACCTCTTATCTTGGCACAATCGGACCTCAAAACCTCTGCATGACACCTTATGGCCAATGATAATACTCCTCCTTGACTAAAAATGAAATTTTCCAATTGAGCACTGTTTGAGTCTCACATCTAGCCAAAACCCTGTCAAGATTCTGCAACACATAGAAACGAAGTACAAAACAGAAAAGTTATCCATAAATACCTCGACATAGTCTTCTATCATATCGTAATATCGCCATCATGCATTGCTAATGTGGCGTGTGCATTGCATAGACCAAAGTGCATCCGCTCTGAGCAAGGCGTCCCATAAGGACATGTAAACGTGGTCTTCTCCCCGATCTTCCGTGCTATGGCTATTTGATTATACCAAGAGTAACCATATAGAAAGAATAATATTCCTACTCCGCCAGCCTGTCCAACATCTGATCAATAAATGGAATAGGATAATGATCTTTCCGAGTGGCCTCATTGAGCTTCCTAAAATCCATGCAAATTCGCCACCAAGACTCGTGCCTGTGGAATAAACTCATTCTTCTAATTTGTAACCATCAAAAAGATTCTTTCGTGGGGAAATTTCATTGAATTAGCTACATCCCATTCACTGTTCCAAGATTTTTGAGAGCACAATTTTGATCCAAACAATGATTCATTTTCACACATCCTTCATTTGCTGTGGATCGACTCATGATGCTGTACCGTTGGTTTGGATCCTTCATAATAATGGTGCGCCAGGAAGTTAATCACCTTAATGCCCAGCATCTGCCAATTGTATTTTTTCCTCCTCTATATCATCAATGACTTTTCACTTCTGCATTTTGTTTGTCACAGTGTCAGATGATCTGCAAGGTGTCATGCCCAAGAACATATCAAGAATGCGTGAGGTAACGTCTTTTGTTCCAACTGAAAGCTTCCTCTAGCTATCTTGATGGTTCCTGAGTATCTCAGAATGGCTTGAAATTTTGTTTCCTAAAAAAACCATTTTGCCTTATTCAAAGTCCATCATTCCTGTGCTGCACACCCAAATGATTTACCGCTGCCTACCTGGTTGGCTCCTCTTCCAAATGATCCATGAGCTTGAATAATCCAGAAGCGATCACTCACATCGGAACACACCCAATGTGTTTGGTACCCTTCATAAATGCCGTAAGAGTCGCCTTGTGACACTGAAGACCTCATTTCAACAAGAGCTCATAAGTGGCGCCAGCAACACACTCAACAGTTTCGCCAGCTTCAGTATGACTTTTTCCAGCAATGGGACTTCTCACGTTCTGCTCAAAACTATGAATTGCAAATCACCAAAATGAGTGATCTTACTGTACTCACATCTCCATGGCTTCCATCAAGCCCTGCTAAAAACAACTGCTTTTCAGTTGTAAGATCACAGTGAAAGGCCCAGGACCGCCTTCCACCGCTTTTCAACAACATGTCGGGCAACGTAACATTTTTACTCCCAACACACAAATCATAATTTAATAGATCGTACCACTTCTAACTCAACAGTGGCTCTATGATTCCTTGTAGAGCTACTGACAATGATTCTTAATATGAGTGCATTTCCTCCAGGTAAAATCCGCAGCAACACTCCACAGCCTGCCTCCATCTGCTAGCACTTTCTGGATGTACTGAATATTTTCACTCCCAAACACACTAACCAGCAGATTAATATACTTGGTTTATAACTTCCATGACCTTCTTGAAGCATGCTTCTCCAGCGCTTTTTCCAGAACTTTATAAATGTGGATTTCAAGATTTTTCATTCCTCTGCTGTTTTTCTTCCTTCACATCATCTTTTCTTTCATCTTTTCATCTGCATTTCTGTGGCCTCTGCCCTGTTGTTTTTCCACTCTGAGCTGTACTCGTAGAGGCCCACCATGAGATTCTTGGTTTCCAGCACCATCTCGGTAAATCCTCCTGGCTTTGTATTTAATCAAACAGTCCATCCAACCCCAGCATCTAATGTTTTGGGAAGACCACATTTATAACAAATGGTTTAATTTGCCTGGATGAATGGTATTCAAAATCGTGTTGAAGTATTATGGTTTCGTGGAAAAAGAAGTTATCCTTCGATGCCATTAATTCAGAAAAAGGTCATTTCCAAATGTAGTTGTACCAGATGACCTCGACTATACTCCCAAACTGTGAACTTATCCTCATGAATATTATTCTGCATGAAAATTCCTGAGATGATCCTTCCAAATTTCCAATGCAACTGCTGCCATACTGCCATTACTGCTCCTCTGGGAGTTTCAACAAAATTCTTATCAAATCTGGATTGGCACCAAACACTCAGCTGAGTGTTCACTACTTCCACTGCACTTCACACTGACTCGATGAACAGCATTGACTCCGGGCTTGTGCCTGGCTCAAGCTCATACTGCTAAAATGAGTGCTGTTTATTTTGCAAAGCAGCTATCTCTGCAGCGATAACTGTGAATCCATCCACCTCAAAGACCTCATGACTTTCTTTGCTCCTCGAGTTGTATCCGCATTCCATTCGATTACCTCGTGAAATACGGTTCAACAAGGTGTAAAGCTCTTCGTAGGTCTTTTCCAATGCCTGCCCCCCGGCTGTTGAATCTAACAAAATTTTTGTATCTGGTTCCAAGTCCTCAATGAATGTATGCAACTAAAACATCATTAGACTGGTGATGGTGTGAGGACAATCTCTTAGCATTGGCCCCAATCTCCCAAGCCCGATACAAACTCACCCTCTCATTCCGTTTGAAGCTTAGAATCTAACTTCAAAGCCTGGCTATCTTCCTGATGGAAAGAATCGTAACAAAAACTTCGCTAGGTCATCCCAAGTAGTAATAGAATTTGGCAGTTCAGCCTTCAACCATCTCTTGGCTTCCCCAAGAGGAAACGGGAATAGTGTAAGCCTCACATAAATCAGACATTTGATACCACGTATATATGTGTCACTTATCTCCAAGAAGTTTTGTAGATGTTGCTGTGGATCTTCATGAGGGACCTGTAAATTGCTCTGCTTGGTGTACAATTGCTGCACCATATTCTCGCTTAAGTTCAAACCTCCCTCCTGTTCTAGTCTGCGGAATGTTGGATGTTACATTGTTCGCATGTGGATTGCCACCCGCGGACCGGTCTTACACATCTCTTCGGGCAATTAAAACTGCCCCTTACAATTGGCTATTCAGAATTGATGTTCTCCCTTAATAACTGCAACTTCTTTCTAGAGCTCCTTCAGAGATGAAATTGTCTCTCCGGCTCTAACAACGGATCCACCAACTCCTCATCCCTTGCAAGCGTTCAGAACACCAGTACCTGCAAGAAAAGGCTAAGATCAAGTCGTCAACACTTGTATTGGAACTTGTAACAAACACTAAGAAAATTAAAATAACCAATTTCAGTTCCCCAAAGAACGGCGCCAAAACTTGTTCACTCCCAACACACGCAAGTGCACGGGCCTACAAGTAATAAAGTGGGCTTTGTTTCATAGGTATCGAACCCACAGACCAGGCCGTGACAGTAATTTTTCTTAAGTGTTTAGTCTACGCAATTCTTTATACAAGCGTACAAACAGAAAAATGGTGAATTTTCAATAATACATTAGTTAAATGTAATTTTATGAAAAGATTGTAAATTATAACTGAAACAGCACGAACAAGCTACAGCATAAACATGTGATATGTAATTTACTCGATAATTTAGTCAACACTTTCTCTTCGGTTGTTGGTCAGGAATTATAAATCAATGGATTGGGTCTTTTCGAACTCTCCACTCAAAGAAATCATGAGACTTGAGCCATATTACTTCGGATGCAAACACTTATTCTAGCAATACACAACAAATTCCATAGATGACCAAATATGACATTACAGATATATTTCTATTCTGAATGCTAATCTTCTTTTAATTCCTCAACCAAGACAAGAACATATCCTACCAATTCACATCTATCCACCACCTTCCTTTCAAATAAAACTCTGAATTTTGAGGATTGACATTAACAATGGCTACATTAATATAGTGAAAACAAGAATTAGTGAACAACCATTGTAGTGTAAGATAAAAACTAGCAACATCAATACTACCACAATCATCCTCAACCTCAGCCAAAGATGAATTAGCCACTCATTTGATGATTAAACATCGTCAAACAAGTAGAATATGAGCAAGCAATTGAAATTCAAGAGAAAAAGGAAGAAATAACTTATGACCTCTTCACTCTCAACTGTTCACACCATTGCTCAGCTGAAATGTCAGATATATCAAAATAAAAACTTGGTGTGCTATTATATAAGTGGAATTTCTCAAACAAACTGCAACGCGGGCATGGAGGGTATCGCGGAGCATCGTACCCGTGCCACGGCCTTGTCGCTGAGCTTCAATTCTGAATCCTGGGTGCCGAATAATTATCTTCAGCGTGGTACGGAGGGTATCGCGGAGCTCTGAAGCTCTGTTCCACGGACGTAACGCGCACTCTCACTGGAATCCAGGTGTGCAGCTAAGCCTTCCCACCGTGTCACTCAAGTGAACGCGAGCATAAACTCCGGGACACGGTGCCATCACGCACCTTCGCTGGAATTCAACCCAAACTCCACTCTAGACAGAATGCCTTTGCGATGGTGGCGTGACACGGCCCTGTCGCGGAGCATCAAGTTTGTGGGAATTTTTCTTGCCGACTTCGAGTTTTGCTTCCGAGTCCATTCCTCCATTTCACAAACTTGTAGATTAGTTTCAAATTTCTGATTTTATAATCGCAAAACACAACTAATCATGTTGGTTAGTATAAATCCACATTTACATAAAAACCACATGAGAATGTACACATAAAAGTAGATAAACAAGTCAAAATTAAGTAATAAAGTATCACTTCATGCAATTATGCTCAAGATCAGTTAGTATTATCCATACACTTTCAACATATTCAAAGTACCGACCATATACTTTATGTGCTATATAGTTTTATGATATAGATCCAGGTATTCAGACTCAGCCTCTTGATTAGACACGTTCTAGTTCTTGATCAACAAACAGTTGGTGAGTACTCATCATTCGAGGGTTGGGGTTATGTTTGTGTTATATTTCCTTAGTCTTATTTTCAGTTCATATTTAGAGTTAGTTGTACCCTATCCCAAAGAACTCATCAGTTAATAGAGGCTTTCTGGGATAGATAATTAGTTAGTATGTTAGGTTTATGTTTTAATGTCAGATTCCATATTTATTTACTTAACTCAGATTATTTAATTACTTGAAATAGTTGTCCATCATATCAGAGCTTCCACACATTTTATTTAGAAAATCTTTATATCATAGTGGTGTTATGCCATGCCATGGGTTAGCTTAGGGTCACTTATGGCTCTAAGTATAGTGTCGCGTCAAGGGTATAGACTCGGGTTGTGACAACTTGGTATTAGAGCAATAGGGTTTGGAGTGTCCTAGGGTGTCTGAAAGTTGCTTCAAGTAGATTCTTTTTCATGGGGGTGAAGCACACCACACTTATTAGAAGAGGCACAAGATGTTTAGGAAATTCCTTCTTACATGATTCTTATCGTACGAAAGAATGAAAACTCTAAAGTTTCCCTTCTATCTTATGCTCCACGCATTCACAGACAATGCTTCCCAAATGAACAAATGGATGGAGAGATGACAATAGGAATCATCTAGGCCCACAAGCTCAAGTAGATCCGATGAATAAGGTGCCATGCATGCAGAGTTTTGCGTTGCATTTCAGGTCTTGGAACAGACTGCTCCGATGCCATCCAAATCCACTCCTCTAGAAAAAGTGTAAAAAGTCGTCACAATATAATTACCCAACTCGTGAGTGGGGATTTAATCCACAAGGAATAGCAATTGATGGCATAAAAGTTGTCTATTGAATTGAATTAAACCGCATTATTTCCTTAAAATAGAAAAGTAAATGTTGGGGAAAGTAGGACCATAATTGAATTTAACCTGGCTGTAACCAATCAAAAGGCTACCAACGTTGAAGTAATAATATGAATAATGACTAGGGGTGTGCTAACGACAGCCATTAATAGGACTAGGGCTAACTAGCAAGTCAATGCATTACTACAAACGTAAATAGTTGTGGACAAGGTGCTACCATGTTTCTCAACCATTTGAGTATCTTTTGCCTTAGATTTTCTCAAACCCCAAGGTCTCACACATATCAACCACTACAACATGGTAAGAATCGAACTATTTCTAGCATCAACCCTTTAATGGGTATGTGAAATGGGTTTTGGCTATCTCTATCCCAACTCCACATAATCAAAATCCAACTACCCACCATTGTTTTCTCACCCATATTCTATTCCTCTTCTTGAAGCAACAATAGAATAAGTAAGCACAACCCATATTTTCAACTATGGACACTTCAATTATAATTTAGAGAAATCAACAGACTTATGCTAAACAAGTAATTCTAAGATTAAACTAGAAACACCCAATCCAATTTAGCCCCTACCATGCACACCCCAGCAAGATGCTTAGTTACTCATAGGAATAACAAGAGATTATATTAATAAATGTAGCATATATCATTCATCATCAAGAGTTAATTTAAAGCTCATGTTGTACTCAATGGAGGGTTTTACCTTAAGGAGGAAGAAGAAGATGAAGAAAAGCTCACTATCTTTTTTCTCCATAGAAATTCAAAACAATATAATATGGAATGTACTCTAAGACTCTGTGTTCTACTCCAAAAGGTGTGTCAAATAGGAAAGTCTGCTCCTTTTCGAGCATTTTCTTCCCATTTTTCCCTCAGCAACTTTCAAAATGTCTTTGTGTCAAATCTGGACCATTTTACACTCTTCAGCATGGCCTTACTTGCGAGGCACCTGCGTTTTGCAGGTGCGCATTTGTGGGGCGCATGTGTCTCTTTGGTTTTGACCAGACTCCTCACAGCGCTCCCCGTAGATTTGGGTAAACCTACATTTTGCAGGTGCTGACCTCCATTTCGTAGGTCCTTTCAGCCTTTAAAACCATTGCACTTCTACATTTGACCTGTGTTTCGTAGGTGTCCTCCTGCAAAGCGCAGGTCCTTTTCTCTCAGCTTCATGTTTTTGTCCCGTTATTCGCTTTACCTATTCAAGTTCAATAGAAGCACAAAACAAAGAGAAAGGGCATAAACCTTCCTAAATGAATTTGAAACTAAGCAAAAGCTCATCTTAAAAAGCCTAATGAGTTGGTAATTGACAACTCATCAAACCCCCAAACTTGAACCATTACTTGTCCTTAAGCAAGACATTTCTTTACAGCTGAACAATTGAAGTAAGCATTTAGCACCACATGATTTTTTGCACAAGGGACCAGTAGGACTAAGACAACCCTAAAATCACACACCGACTTGCCAGAAAAGAAAGACTCAACATGTTTTCACATGCTCCAAGATATAAATACAAACTTTTGGTATGATTGACAAGGTTTCTATTCAAAACAAGGAGCATTGTTTATTTAAACAAGTTCGCATAACATCCTAAGTCATTGAAAATTCACATTGAAAGCTTTCCTCAAAGCTCACTGCACTTTTGTCTCAATCACATCTTTTACTTTGAACACATTCAAGCATGTTCCCCAAGGAAGTGATTTCACTTACATCAAGAGAGAATCCCATTTAATTTTCAAGTAATTTATACACAAGAGGATTATAGAATAAGGCAAACAAGCTCAATTCTCACAAAGAAATTCTCATGCATGCAACTTAACCCATAGGCTTTCCCTTCATGTAACTCGCAGCTAATGTAGAGTTGCTACACTCCAGATCAATTAGGACTTGAGGGGGATCATAATGAAGGTTAGGGATAAAGGTAGGATAATGTTTTAGTTCTAGTGACTAGAACCTCCCTAATGCCCCCAGAACACTTTTGCACACTCTATTTTTCTAATGATATTACCCCCACCTTATATCTCCTTGATCAACCTTTTCAACATTTTTTCAAGAGCTACCTTTTTATCTTCTTGATTTCCACTTTTAGCCTCATATAAGAAAGAGATAGCACCTTTCAACCATTCTTGTTCTTTTAATCATTTATTTATTTACACTTTGGTGCTACTTCACATTGGAGCTTCCATACTTTTCCCATTTCCTTGCAAACCCCCAAACTTAGGCTTTTGCCTCATTTCTCCCTTATCATTCCCCTAAAATTTTGGGCATTAAGCCCCAATTTTTCTCTTTCACCTCTTAGCACTAGGGAGGATGTGGGCACCAAAATGGGGTTTCAAAAAGGGTAATTGGGCTTGTAAATGAGGTTCTCAAAGAAAAAGGTTTAAAAGATTAACATTGTTCCAGAAAGTATGAATATTCAAGGTCATATGGGTGAAGTGACTATCAGAAGAAAGCCTAACATCATGTTCTAAGTGCAGCTAGATTTAGGATTTTTCCCTTGAGCCACACTTAGGAAAGTTCTAAACAACTATTCATGCCAGAAAACTAATTCAAAGCTCAATATTCTTGATGTGGTTGTAAGAATTGCATGAACTCTTTGAATGCAACTATGACAAAAGAGTGCTCAATTTTGAAATTCAAGTGCCTCTTCTTTCCTCAAAATCCATTTTCAATACCATTAAAAAATTCGGTGGTGCCTCTCAAAAGAAAGTGCAACAATCAACACAAAAGACTCTAAACTCACATTTTTCCTAAAGAAAGCTACTTCAATCTTATCAATATTGGGAAATGCTACCCAGTTCGACAATAAAAGAAAAGAAAGAAAATCGCTTCCTTGGGAATGAAACGTAGCGTAAAGAAAACCCTTAGAGTTTATTTTCTAACTACTATGAACAGAAGGCAATTATTAAGACTTGGGTCAAAATATTAGGCAATTTAAAATGGACCCAAAAAGGCAGTAACGAGTCACAAGGCATAATTGCATTCAACCAAAATCCCAACAAGGGCATTAAACCAACTATGCAAAAAAATTTAAAACTAGAAACAACCAAAGCATAGGAATTTCAGCTCGACAAGGGCAACAAAAGATCAATAATAATAACCAACAAGAGAGAAAGAGAAACACATCCCACCTCTAACTATAGAAATACATTGTCCCTAATGTATTCATAAAGAACAATGGATGGTAGGAACCCCTGATGTGGCTACTTTTCATCATCATAATTATTGTTACAATCTTAAAATATCCTTTAACACATAGATGGCCTATTCGCATGTTGGTTAAAAGTATTTGAGTGCCACACATGCTAGAAAAAGGCCCGGGAAAACACTGGACAAGAAATTCCGTCGAACCATCGCGGAAGGAGCCGGCAGGAGCTCTCCGCGATGGCAATGTGTCAATAGAGGGGAGCCTCTGAGCGGGCTCCGTGACACGTTGGCCTTGTCCAGTTCGGCACAGTAAAGCCTCCAACTTCGGTTTAAATCATTAAAAACCAGAAAAATTTCTAGAGAAGTCGCGAAAATAGGGGGTACGAAGGATATTGATAATTATCGTTCGATTACGCCGTCAAACGCGGTCCAAATTCAAATTAACTCAGATTGAGGTATTTAGCAAAAGAGGGAGCATTTCTACGTATTTAGTTTTGCGAAATTCGAACACAAATCATCGTGCTACTGGCCAAGGTAAGTGGAATTGTCTTAAATTAGTGTCAATATACTCCTAGCCTTAAAGTGAATATTTCTCCTCTTGACTTTCGAAATAGTAGTTTTAATTGCCTTCATAAGCCAAAGTTTGGGCTATAAATATATCGAAAGTGATGTTTTCTTCCCGTAATGTAAGTGTATTTAGTTCTAATTGACATATGTGAATGCAAAGCTGGGAGAATAGCTGGAGTACTCACTGAGCTTCGTCCGTTAGTCGGATAACCTGAAGTAAAGGTATGTAAAGCCAGTTTCTTCGGTAAGTTAGTATTTTTAGCCTATTAATACAGTAAACTCCGTAATAATTCTGAGTTGAATAGTGAGTTTTGTGCAAGTTCAGTAAACCTGTTATATCATATTCAGTCTGAAAGTTAGTAAAGCAGCGCCAAATGGCGAGTTATCATTTCAGACTCGTATAGCCAAGTCCGCATTTAGCAAGCATGTTTAGAAGAATATACATATATTCAATAAAAGTTAGTAAAGTAAATCAGACAATGATAGTAACTTGCTACAGATAGCCATACGTACAGATCATATCTTGGCTACAGTAGCCATACAGTCGATAGTATCTTACACAGCTTAGCCATGTAGTCGATAAAATCCTAAATTTAGTATAGAGCAATATGAAAATCGCATAACACAGAAAGAGTTCAGATTAAGAAATCAGAATTTAGATAGTATTTTCGCCTTTTAAAATACGCTCGCTATATATATGTGATTATTGATTGTTGAGACTTGATTTCGTGTCGTGAGGGTACCTTTGAGCGTCCGCTTTCCCAGGTTGGTATAACTGTGTCGCCCACTGAGCGGGTGGGCATACGTCACCCAAGTGGCATGCCATCCGCAATATGACGAAGATGGGATGAAGCTTTCCCATATCAGCCGACAAGATGCGCATGCTTACTCCCGCAGTGTTGCGCTCAGGGAATAGACATAGATATATTTACAGTTACAAATACAGTACAGGAGTCCTCCGGACTCAAACACAGTTATTTAGTATCAGAGGCCATAGCTCGGAGCTGGAGACCCAGGGCCGGCAAAGGTGCTCGTAGTTAGTAGATGAGTGGAGGACTTATTTTGGATGGTTTTGACCCGGGTAGGGGTATATAGATTGTTGATTGATTGGCACCATCCAACTTATGGGGGTTGGTATTGGTTCTTCTTGCTATATATATGTATTTATATGTTAGTATATGAGCTATTAGACAAACAGTCGCCACGCCAACAAAGTACGCTCCGCCCTAACACAAGATGCAAAAGCCTAATTCAAATTATATCGCTCTTACAGATTCAGTTAGTTATTTCCTGCTATTCAGAGTTTGCTAGTTATGCTGTGCTATACTCAGATGTCTAGTTGCTTTGCATACGGGTACCAGTAGTGCCGACGTCCGTTAGCGCCGATTACTTTCCCGTGTGTACACATAGACGAGGAGGCAATCCTGGATTCAGCCCAGCTTATAGAGTCATCGGCTCCTGTCATCCGGAGCTTGATATTTAGAGGTGTATCTATCTTCGCCGTGCCAGTATGGGTAGGTCGGGGCCCTGTCCTCGGCTCATTTTATCAAGACGCGTAGTTTTGTAGATTGTATATATGGCATCTCCTTTATGGTTAGCTGTGCTGATGTGAGGCCGTATGGTTTGTTTAGGTTGTTTAGCATTGATTGTGTTGGCCAAATATAACGGAGAGTAGTTTTGACCTTGCCGGTCACGTATTTACACAAGATTTCGTGTCGAGTTACGTGACAACTAGACAAAGATGGTGGCCTTGTCGGTCTGCATAGGTTCCCTTATAAGTATGTCTCTGTTGAAATTATATACAGTGGCTAAGTAGCTCCAGTCGGCCAGAGGCTGTATTTACAGCCGTTATATAGCCCATTGTTTCAGAAATCTTAGATAGAGCTAGCCAGGCACCGATGTGCTTAGGCTCACCCGATAGCAATCCAGGTTCTACTAGGGCACTGTGCCAGTCATACCCCCAAGGCGGGGCGTTTCAAACTTGGTATCAGAGCAGGTCGTGTCCCGTGTGATTCTGCAAGCCGTGCAAGTAGAGTCTTGTCTATGGATGTGGAAGCAGTACCACATACTATAGGTGAGGCGCGGTAGGCATGATAGATGGTTACTCTTCCTTCTCATTCAAATGTTAAGCATGAGCGGTATATACAGTAGGCTGGAGTCCCTAAAACTTATCATATTCTTTGTCTGGGCGATAAAATGGCAGCACTGTGCCACACCCCTGCCACCTGTAGAAGATTAGATACAATAGCAGGAGAAGGGGCACCAAAGTAGGATGCCTCAATTTCATTCAGAGTCACCCGATTTGAGCGCGATATAGAGGCTTCATCACGTAATCTTCAACATTCCCCTCACATCAGGAGCGGCTTGGCACCTACACCACCTCCGATAGCTCCCGCATCTACGATCGTACTAGGAAGTTCGTAGCGCAGTGCTATGTGTTGGCACAAATGATGGCCACACAACGCGCCGCCACCTCGTGAAAGCAGAGAACCAATGTGGATCTGGCAGCCTGAGGGCTGGGAGTTTTTGCACTAGGTCCCCCACAGTTCACAGGGTCAGATCAGGCAAAGGATCCCAAGGATTTCCTAGACCGTGATGCAGAGAATTGGTTATGCATGTGACCCCTATAGACTCAGCCGAGATGGCAGAGCCATTATGATATAGCTATGTATTATGGTACGAGAATTGGGAAAGGTCTCGAGGGAGAGATGTTGCCCCTCCGACCTGGTCTAGCTTCTCGGAGGCCTTTTTGGACCGTTACTTGCCACGGGAGATCCGGCAGGCCCGTGATAGATCAATATTTGCATTTGGAGCAGGGGGCGAGGAGCGCACGAGAATATGCTTTACAATTTGACTCCATAGCCAGCTATGCTCTGTACTTTGTGGACACTATGTCGTCCATAGTTCATAGGTTCATTATGGGTCAAAACCCAGAATACATTGAGGAATGTATGACGGCTACGTTATGCTGTGAGAAGATATGGATATTGCCTGAGTGCAGGCCTTTGCCCCAGACTATTGAGGGCCTTAGACATGCAATGCGTGACACAAATCAGAAATAGCGCCACGTAGAGACAAAGATTAGATGAAATGCAGAGGGAGGTTCAGAGAGGACCCAGGCCCCGATTGTTAGACAGACCTCCTAGACCCCCACCTCCACCACAGCAGCAGCGGGGTAGACGGTTCGTCGAGGCAGTCAGCTCTGGGTAAGGGCTTCAAATGCGAGATTCCCCAGTAGAGAAGGGTAGAGCAAGAGCAGATTCACACCCCCACCCTGCCCTAATTGCAGCTGACTCACACTGCAGCTTATAGATATGGCTCCTCAGGATATATATGCGGGCAGGAGGGGCACCTGGATGAGCACATCCGGCCATGGGGTGAGAGAAGAGATAGTCAGGATAGGGGATCTCGCAGTGGCCACGACCTCCAAAGAATCTCGGTGGCATAGGCCCTCAGGTTCAACAGGTAGAGGCCGGAGGTAGATCTAGAGCCTCCAGTTCAGGTACGGGGCTCAAGCCACTCTATGCATTACCAGGAGACAGGACTCTAGACGCGTCTCCAGATGTGGTAACAGGTATGATGACTATCTGTTCTAAGTGCCTTATGTACCGATTGATCTAGGGTCCACTTTGTCCTATATTACCCCATTTGTGGCTAGAAAATTTAATGTCGCACCAGAGTTATTACAGCAGCCCTTTTCAGTATCCACACCTGTCGGTGACTCTATTATAGCTAGTAGAATTTATCGAGGGTGTGGCAAGAGAGTGTTGCCGATCACCACTCGCGTGATCCGGTGAGCTAGAAATGATTGATTTCATGCCATAATGGCATGGATTGCTATTGTCGTGCTATGCCAACGTAGAATGTTGGCCTAAGACGGTCCGATTCCACTTTCCAGGGGAGGCAGTGCGAGAGTGGAAAGGCAAGACAACTACGCCTGTGCTGTAGGTTTATTTTCTACCTTCAAAGTGAGGAAATTGATAGCTAAGGGATGCATTTACCACCTAGTCAGGGCTTCAGGATGTTCGGGTAGAGTCTCTGACACTCCAGTCTGTTCCAGTGGTGAACGAATTCCCTGATGTATATCCGTATCGAGCTACCCGGTATTCCCCAGAAAGTGAAATAGCCTTGCACCGACTTGTTACCAAACACTCAGCCCATATCAATTTCTCCGTATCGTATGGCTCCTGCAGAACTCAGAGAATTAAAGGAGCAGTTGAAAGATTTGCTAGATAAGGGTTTCATCAGGCCGAGTACTTCACCGTGGGGTGCGCCGGTCTTGTTCGTGAGGAGGAAAGATGGCTCGCTCCGTATGTGAATAGATTACCAAGCAACTGAATGAAGTTACAAGAAAGAATAAGTATCCGCTTCCCAGAATAGATGATTTGTTTGATCAGTTACAGTAAGCGATATTTCCTCTCTTAGATTGACTTGCGGTCCGGATATCATCAAAGTTCGAGTCCGTGAAAGAGACATCTCTAAAACAGCTTTCAGGACCCGATGGACTCTTTGAATTCCTTAGTTATGTCCTTTGGGCATGACGAATGCCCCAGCAATATTTATCGACCTGATGAATAACACTTTCAGACCATACTGACCTGCTCGCGATAGTGTTATTGATGATATTCTGTGTATTCTCGCTTCCGGCGCATCACCAGGCTCATTTACGGACAGTGCTCCAGATTTTAGGGACCGTCGCTTATATGCTAAGTTCTCCAAATGTGAATTTCCGGCTTAACCCGCAGCCTTCTTGGGGCATATCGGGGTCGGATAGTCGGTATACAGTTGACACGCAGAAAATAGCAGCAGTTAAGACATGGCCTAGGCCTATCAATTGACTGAAGTCCGCAGTTTTCTCAAGTTAGCGGGATATTACAGGAGATTTGTTGAGGGATTCTCCACTATAGCGACACCTCCGACTGCTTCTACGCAGAAAGCAGTAAAGTTTCATGACTGAGGCGTGTGGACAGAGTTTCCAAGAATTAAAAGATGAGCTAACCTCCGCCCCAAAGGTTAGCATTGCCGGAAGGTACATATATAAGTTATTCGGGTATTGTGACGCATCGTGCGCTGGGTTGGGTTGTGTGTTGATGCAACATGGTAAGATTGCGTATGCTTCCGCATACCTGAGGAAACACGAAAAGAATTAATTCTACCTTACCGACCTGGAGTTAGCCGCGTTGATCCACGCCTTAAAGATATGGAGACATTACTTGTATGGCGTCCATGTGGATATTTTCACAGATCATAAGAGCCTACAGTATATCTTCACCCAAAGGGAGTTGAATCTGCGATGTTAGTCGTTGGTTGGAGTTATTAAAAGAGTATGACGCGATATTCTGTATCATCCGGGAAAAGCCAACGTAGTAGCAGCATGCTCTCACCGTGAATCCATGGAAGTTTGGCGTATTTGCAGCCAGAGCAGCGGAGTTGGTCAGGAGATACAATTAATTAGCCAGCCTAGCTGTTCGTAGCATAAACAGAGGACAGCCAGGTGCGGTAATTCAGAAAACCGCCGTGTCATCATTAATTGTGGAAGTAAAAGAACGGCAATATGAGGATCCTGACCTGGTCCAGCTTAAGGACAGAATTCAGCAGGGAAAGCGCCAGATTTTCAGATAACTGAGAGGATAAAGTGCTGCGATGTAAAGCCGCCTTGTGTTTCAGATATTTCGGTGGCTCCGCCAGCATTATGAACGAGGTACATTACGCCCGCTATTCTCTCCACCCTGGCGCCACTAAAATGTACCATGATATCAAGGAGAACTACTGGTGGCCGTATGAAAGAGAAATTGCCAATTTGTAGCCCAAAGGTCCTAACTACCAACAAAAAAGGAACACCGTGGCTGGGGGTGGGTTAACCTGTGACATAACCGTGCCTCTCTGGAAATGGGAAGCTGTGAACATGCACTTTGTAGTAGGATTATCTCACCAAGACATAGACATGATTCATGGGTGATAGTTGACAGGCTGATAAAATGCAAATTACTTCTACTAGCAAAGTTCACTGCCGAAGATTATGCCAAATTGTATATTCGAGAAATAGTTAGATTACACGGGAGTTCCAGATTCGCTATTTCAAATGTAGGAGCACAATTTACAGCTAGATTTTGGCAGTCATTTCCTAAAGGTCTGGGAGCGCAGATTAATTTGAGTACGCATTCCACCCTCAGACAACATGGACAGGCCGAACGCACTATTCGTACACTCGAGGACATGTAATGGGCGTGTGTGCTAGATTTTTGGAGGTAGCCGGGATGAGCATTTGCCGCACTGAGTTTGCTTATAATAATAGCTATCACCTACTTATCTCGGATGGTGCCCGAGGCATTATACGGGCGAAATGCAGATCGTCAGGATGGGCTGGCTTGGAAGTAGGAGAGTCAGCGCTGGCTGGGCCAGACATCTAATGGGCCGAGGAGAAGGTAAAGCTTATTAGAGAATGCCTATCACCGCACTGTGAGTCGCCAGAAATCGGGAGGCCGATAAAGTGGTGCGTAGACCTGGAATTTGATGTAAACGACTGGGTATTTCTTGAAAGTATCTCCAATGAAAGGGGTGATGAGATCTGGGTAAGAAAGGTAAGCTCAGTCCGAGGTTTGTTGGGCCTTATCAAATTCACGAACGAGTAGGCCGCAGGGCATATGAGTTGAACTTGCCTCCAGAATTGGAATCCGTTCATCCGGTCTTTCACGTATCTATGCTGAGGAAATGCATAGGAGACCATCTGTGAGCAAATTTCCAGTCCAGGATATCCAAAGCTAGCGAAGAGCTGGCCTATGAAGAGGTTCCAAGAGCTATCTTAGACAGAAGATCTGTGAGATTGAGAAACAAAGATATTAAGTGCCTGTCAAAGTATTGTGGCGTAACAGGAACCGCGAAGAGATGACTTGGGAAGCAGAAGAAGGTATGAAATCCAGATATCCTCACTTATTCCAAGCATAGCCAGCCAAGAGGTGTGTTAGTATTGTTGGCCTTATGCGGTGCCTTATAGTATATGTATAAATGAGAAGATCGATTTGATCTCGTCATGTGAATACTATAGTATTGTTGTGGAGTACCCGTATTGAACTTTTTGCATTTCAGGTTTTTGATAGTCCATATTATTGTGGAAACTCTTGCCGAAATTTTCTAGAACAAGTTGAGTAAATTGGGAAGTGCTATAGATAGAAGTTTACATTCGAGGATGAATGTTCTTAAGGCGGGGGAGAATGTTACACCTTTAAAATTTCGACACATAGATGGCCTATTCGCATGTTGGTTAAGAGTATTTGAGTGCTACACATGCTAGAAAAGCTCGAAAAGACCGGATAAGAAACTTGTCAAACCATCGCGGAAGGAGCCGGGTTGCAGCCCTCCGCGATGGCAACGTATCACGGGAGGGGGAGCCTCCGCGTTGGCTCCATGACACGTTGGCCTTGTCCGTGCTCAAGTATATAAAGCCTCCAACTTCGGTTTAAATCATTAAAAATCAAAAAATTCAAGAGAAGTCGCGAAAACAGGGATACGAAGGATATTGATAATTATCGCCTGACATGTACCACAAACGCGTCCAGTTCAAATTAACCTCGTATACTCCAGGTATTTAGGCAAGAGGGGAGCATTCCTAACGGATTTAGTTTCACAAAATTCTACTGACAAAATAGTCGTATACCGGGCTAAGGTAAGGGAATTGCTCCAAATTAGTGTCAATATACTCCTAGCCTTAAAGTGAATATTTCTCCTCCCTTCTGACTTTCAAGAAATAGCAAGCTGACCGTCTTTCGATAAGCCAAAGTTTGGGCTATAAATATATCGAAAGTATTTTTTCTTTTAGAATGTTAGTGTATTTAGTTCTAATTGACATATATGTGAATGCAATTGGGAGAAATAGCTGGAGTACTGACTGAGCTTCGTCCGTTAGTCGGATAACCCGAAGTAAAGGTATGTAAAGCCGCTCTTCGGCAAGTTATAATTTTAGCCTATTATAACATAGTAAACCTATAATAGAATTCCTGGAGTTGAATAGTTAGTTTTGTGCAATTTCAGTAAACCTGTTTTGCATTGTTATATCATATTCAGTCCGAAAGTTAGTAAAGCAGCACCAAATGGCGAGTTATCATTTCAGACTCCGTATAACCTACCCGCGTTTAGCAAGCATGTTTTTAGAACACTATGACATATATTCAGAATAAAAGCTAGTAAATTAAATCAGACAGTCAGATAGTAATTTCTGGCTACAGTATAGCCATACAGACAGATGATATCCTGGCTTTAGTATAGCCATACAATCAGGATAGTATCTTGGCTACAAACTAGGCCAAGGAAATGATAAAGATCCCGCATTCGCATAGAGCAATATGAAAATTAGTATAACACAGAGAGTTCAAAATTAAGAAATCAGAATTCAGATAGTATTTTCAGTTGAAACATGCTTGCTATATATGTGGATTATTGATCAAGTTGAGACTTACTGTGTCGTGAGGGCACCCTTTTGGAGCGTCCTCGCCCGGGTTGGTAATCGTGCCGCCCATTGAGCGGGTGGGTATACGTCACTCCAAGGAGTGGCATGCCGTCCGCAGTAGGACGAAGATGGGATAAAGCTTTCCCCATATCAGGCTGATCAGCACATAGTACAGCTTTCACTCGTTGTGTGCACTTGCGCCGATGGAATAGATTACAGATACAGTTACAGTTACAGATACAGTACAGGAGTCCTCCAGACTCAGACACAGTTATTTATATCAGAGGCCATAGCCTGAGCTGAGACCCGTGGGCCGGGCAGAGGTGCTCGTAGTTAGTAGATGAGCTGGGAGTGGGACTTATTTTTGGATGGTTTTGACCCTGGTTGGGGTATTAGATTGTTTGATTGATTGGCACCATCCGGCTTATGGGGTTGGTATTGGTTCTTGCAATTTATATATATATATATGTATTTATATGTTATATATGATCTATTAGACAATAGGTCTCCACGTCGATAGGTATGCTCCCCGCTCTACTACAACATTTAAAAGCCTCGATTTAACTGGTACGCGCTTTACAGATTCAGTTATTTCCGCTATTCAGAGTTTCTCGCGTTATGTTGTTTATATTCAGATGTGTTTAGCTTTTGCATACTCAGTACTAGTGGTACTGACGCCTGCTGGGGCGCTGCATTACTTGCTCGTGTGTACACATAGACGAGGAGGCGATCCTCGTGATTCCAACCAGCTTATAGGAGTCATCAAATCCTGTCATCCGGAGCTTGATATTCAGAGGTGTAGTTCATCTTCTTTTGTTGTACAGTATGGGTAGGTCGGGGCCCTGTCCCGACCATTTTATCAGTACTCATAGAAGCTTGCAGATTGTATATATACATCTCCTTGTGATTAGTTGTGCCTATTGCAGGAGGCCTGCATTTTGTTAAGTAGTTTAGCATTTCTGATTGTGTTGGCTGTGCGGGGCAATAATCTGATAGTAGTGGTGACTCGCCGGGTCACGTAGTTACATACTATTCTTTATGTCGAGTTGCAAATAACTAGGACAACATGGTGGCCTTGTCGGGCCGTGCATAGGCTCCCCTATAAGTATGTCTCTCGGTTAGCTGAAATTATATACAGGTGGCTATAGGCCCAGTCGGCCGAACGCTGCATTTACAGCCGTTATATAGCCCATTGTTTCCAAAAATCTGAGATAGAGCTAGCCAGGCACCAGATGCTTAGCTCACCAGATAGCAAATTCAGTTCTACTAGGGCACCAAAGCAAATATACCTCCCAAGGGGTGTGACAATTATCCACCTCTATCATCATTGCTATCATCCCTAAGGTTTTTCATCCTCTGACCTGGGCCTCGAGGATATATTATGAATGGTGCTCGGGATATAGGTGGGGTACACATGTCTTCACTGCCAAGCTCATGTAGGGGTCCTCCCTTAGTGCTCCATTCTTCAACTCTCTCACCTCAATGCATAGAGTGGAGACTGCTTCCTCAACCCCATTGTCCACCTGAATATATCTTGTTTAAGATATCAAACAGACTCTCATATGCTTGGATCATCTCGGATGATAAGGGCCAAATGATTTTGAGCAAACTTTTGGATTTGGTTCCCCTGAGACTGTGTCATCTCGGCCAACTTGTGGAGGCCACTTGGTCAGGATGAAGCTGGGGAAGAGGAATACCTACGGGTTGGTGCTGCTCCAGAAGCATTCCCTGACATCTCAGGGTTTGGCATGTTGAGGTTGAGAGTAATAGGAGACTCATTGATGCCATGAGAGGTAGAGTCCTCTGTTTTCTCCCATGCTTACAGCCTTTTCCTTTAGTTTTAGGGAGCATTGACATCCCTCCTCTTGTCGATAGTTATGACACTCATGGCTGCACTGCCTTGTTCATTGGGGCTAGCAGAACACCGCTTAGACCTGGCTACGATAAGAACAACATAAGGCATAGAGGGTGTATGTTGCCTGGGCTTCCTCTTCATCATGGTTGCCGCCAATTCACCAAAATTGATGGGAACACCATACATGATGCAGGCAATGAGGATAACCATCTCAAGATTCACTCGTTGATCATTCTTGGATGGATGAGGTGGCTATATACATACCTACCATAGTTTAGCCTCAAACTTAAGGTCTCTCTTTAGAATATCACCCCGATGGCCAATAGTGGTTGATCAATGGAAATGATGTGGGACATCCCAGCTAAACTGGGCATGTTTGGTTTCCACTTTGCTGCATACTCTGTTTTGGAGTCAATTCATCCTCCCAAAATAAAGCATTAGTTGGTGTTGGGAATGACTTACCTCTACATCCTCGAACCTTGACCACAAGGAGGCAAGGAAATCATCAATCATCCTTTTATGCTTCATGGCATTCTGCCTCGCCTGGTTGGAAGGATAGAATTCTGGGACCAGGTTGCCGTAGTAGGTAGGAAGAGGTGTCGCAAACATATCCCACTGCCTATCGTGGAATTAAACAGTGATGTTGGGGATGAGCTTTCATGTTGAACTCTCAAGACAAATATCATCTCAATAATGATTTAACTCTCTATGCATATGCCATAATGAGCTTTCATGTTGGGCACACAATTGATTATTTCTTCTCTTGTGTTAGCAGAGGCTGAGGTTGCTTTGGCCTTCCCATTTACTTTGCTCTTGGATGAGGAAGGGTCTTTTCCTGTGTCGGCATACCTTGAAAATTCATGATTCTCAGAAAAATAATGTTAATGAGCTACCTTTTGTGTTTTAATAATATGAAAGTTAAAAAAACCACAAACTAAGGTAATAAATAAAAATGTACAAGTTGGATGATATCACTTCCAAATTAACATCTGGGCACACTTGCACTACACCTGTAAAACGTGTGTGGAGACTTGTAGCTACAGTGAGTCGGAGGAGTGAGGCAGGAAACTAGGGCCAATTAGACTTGCACCTGTGTTTCTGCTGGATTTGATCATGATCACGGTGTAGTGCAGGTGTGTGGCAGCAGTGGCTGAAGACTCAATCCGCACATGCGCCTCAGCCTACATTTCGTAAACCCGACCTGCAACTCGCAGGTGTATGGCAGTGCCTAGTATCAAATTTTCAAGATCAGATTTTTGCAAACACTAAAATAGCATTACTCAACTCACTCATACATCACATTTTACCCATTACAAGCACCACAAAAGAATTAAAATGACGATTTTCCCTTAAGAAATATGTCAATCTATCTATCATCAGGAAAATCGTGTATTTTAAGCACACAAGGTTACTCACAATTTAACCCCAACTAAGATTTCAAAATATAAACTCATATAGAAACATCAGGAAAATAAACAACCATACCCACAACAAGAAAATATTTGAGACAATGAAGAACATAAAATAGGTAATAGGAAATATAGGTTAAGAAAATTTAGAAATGAGCATGCTTACTTCAGAGCTGAAAGCTTGTGTAACAATGGCTAACCCAAAAACTTGACTTCTTTTTGCTTTAGTGAGAGTGTATGGAGAGATGGTAAGGTGGAGAAAATGGTAAAGGAAGGTGGGTTTTTATAGGTGGAGGAAAGTTGAAGTGATTGGTGGGTTTAATGGGTGTTTATGGTGAAGATGAATGTATAAAAGTGGTGCCATGGAGAACATAGAAGAGTGATTGATTGAGGGGTTATGGGAAGAGAGTGGAAGTATTGCGTAAGGTGAAAATTTGGCGAAAGGTAATTTTAAGAAGTGAAAAGGACTTTTCATCGGATGGGATGGCCATTGGTCGGGCTGTCAACAGGTTGGTCAATATTTTAAATAATAGCATTTACTGCACATATAAAGTAATCCCCAAGACCACAGGTGTATACTTTGGTTTCACAGTTCCAAGTGCAAGTGGCCCTTGCCCAGTGATCTGCTTCAGAATCATGCTTTGGTTCAGCATGCCTACAGTTCATCACTCTTTTTCTCCTTATTTTCCCATGTATTTTCCCGCGCTGCACTAGACTGTGTTTCACGAGTTGGAACCTTCATTTCGTAGGCGAGGCACAAGAGGGCTTGTTTTCTTCCAATCATTGTCATTCTCTTCCGCCCTTAGGTTGCGCTTCACGCATGAGTACCTGCATTTCACAAGTCTCATGGGGGCTTGCCCTATGTTTGTCTTTTACTTGATTCTCATCCAATGTTTACAAAATAAAAACAACACAAACATCAAAGCATTATGGTAGCACTTGGGCGTTTCCAAGAAGAGCCTTATTTAACGTCGTGGCATGACGGGGTTACCTTTCCTGTTATGGCTTATCTAGGCACATGACCCCCAACTCTCGACTAATCTCCTCTAGAACTCCAAAATACATTTTTAACCCTTTGGCCATTCATCTTGAATTTTAATTCATCCGCCTCTCAAGTTCAATGGAACCGTTTCCAAAGAATTGAGACACTCTTTAAATGGGCTCCGACCACTTAGATTTAAGTAACTAGGAACAACAATAATCTCGAGTTGAACATCAGCACCCATTCTCCCGGGGTAAAATTCCTATGCAAGATTTTCTAATCATGGTAGTGTTTCAAGAAGACCTTGTATATGGATGCATTCTCATATGCCCTAATTTTAAATTCATCTAACTCATTTAGATTCTCCACTCCATACATGGATGGCTCTCATCAAGGATCAAACTTTTCAAGGCCCACATGGCCCTATGCTCGAACTCTACTTGCAGGTGGTAAGCCTTGCCAGAAACCAGTTGGTATGGCGACATTCCAATGAGTGTTTTGTAAACTATCTGATATGCCCACAAGGTGTCATCAAGTTTCCTTTCCCAATCCGTTTTATTTACATTGACTGTTTTAGTTAAGATAGATTTTATTTTACCGTTGGAAACCTCAGCCTGCCCACTAGTATGCGGATAATATGGGATAGCAACCTTATGTTTCACCCCGAAACTTCAAGAGCAAAGCACGGAATGCCGATGCAGAAGTGGGAACCTCCATCACTAATAATAGCACTAGAGTGCCAAATCTTGAGAAATATTCTCTTTAAGAAAGAGGTCACACTTCGTCCCTTATTGTTGGGCAATGGAACTAATTCTACCCACTAAGATACATAGTCTACTATCCCTAAAATGCAAATATTCCCATAAAAACTCGCAAAGGGCCCCATGAAGTCAATCTCCCACACTTCAAACAACTCCACCTCAAGAATTTGAGTCAAAGGAAGTTCATGTCGCCATGGGTTACCTTCTAAATGCTGGCATTAGTCACAATGCTTGACAAACTCATGAGCATTATGATGAAGAGGGGCCAGTAGAACCCACATTGCAACATTTTGTTGTTGTCCTCACACTTCCATAATAGCTTCCAACTGGTGAGGAATAACATTCCTTGAGAATTGGTATCATCTCAACTTTCGGACATACTCAAAGAATAAAACCATTAGCACAAATAAAAAAGATATGGGTCATCCTAATAGAATTTCTGGACATCATGCATAAACTTTTGATGGAAGCTTAACCACACAGAATAATGTTGCTTGTCAAAAATTAGCAAAGTCCACAAACCAAGAATAAGTTCTTATGAAGAGCAGACATGCTTTCAGAAAACAATCAATGTCCATTTCCACCCAACCTACCATCTATTTCTAGACGAGAGAGATGGTCGACTACTTGATTCTCGCATCCTCTGCCATGTCCTTGACTTCAAAATTAAATTCTTGGAGAAAAATTACCTACCTAATGATAGTTGGCTTAGCATCCTTTATCATTAGGCATTTGAGTGTCGCATGGTCAGTGTGTACTACTTTACTAGTTCCCAACAAATATATTTTAAATTTTTCAAATGCGAATACCACTGTGGGAGCAACTCTTGTTATGTCACCATGTAATTTGCTTGGGCATCACTTAGGCTTTAAGGGTATATAGTATATGGGATGGAAAAATCCTTTCTTTCCTTTTTTCATGGACTGCACCTAATTCCACACCTCACTTGCATCACACATCAATTCGAAGAGCTTTGTCCAATCGGGTTGTGATACTGAGGCTGATATGTTTCTCTTTCAACTCAATGGAAGCCCTCATAGAAGCATTGTCAAAATTGAATTTTTCATCTTTCTCCACAACAACAAAAATAGAGGATGAGCTACCTTGAGAAGTCTCGATAAATCAACGGTAAAGCCCGTATGTCCCAAAAGCTACAAATTCCTTCACATCTGCTGGAGGAGGTAAATTGACTATTTCCTCCATCCTCTCTTAGCATGCCTCTATCCCTTTCTCAAAAATTTTGTGTCCGAGCACAATACCTCTTTACCATGAAATGGCACTTTTGACATTTAAGAACCAAGTCTGCTTTTCTATCTCCTCAAAAAACCCCATCCAAATGAGTTCCACAACAAAGAAGTCATCCATGAAGACTTCATGGTATCTTCCACTATATATGGTAAAGATTAACATCATGAATCTTTGAAATGTAGCTGGAGAATTGTAAAGTTCGAAGGGCATCCTTTTAAATGCAAAAGTCCCATAGGATATGTAAAGTGGTTTTCTCTCTTGATCATCTGAGGCAATTAACTGTGTACCCCGAGTATCCATTCAAGAAACAATAATACTCTTTCCCGACCAATCGATCTAGCATTTGATCAATGAATGGAATCGGAAAATGATTCTTTTTGTCCACGAGTTTAGCTTGCAAGAGTCCTGCATGCCCTCCATCCCATGACGGGGCACATGCCGCTTTTATCAACTGTTTTTCTCATTTGTATTATAGTGATTGTTAAATAGGACTTACCCAACTACAAATCGTCTATTGGGTGTGCAAGTCCTACATCCAATCATTTAATAATCTTTATACCACCTCTTGCATCGGTGGATTCAAATGCCTCGATGCTCCATAGTAGGCTTAATATCATCCTCAAGACTCCATTTTGTGAGTGCAAATTCCTGGAGGTATGCCAATTATGTCTCTATAACCACCTTATCACTAGGATATTCTTTTTAAGGACTCCGCCAATAGTACTCTCCACTTTATGTTCATTAGCTTAGCCGAGATGATCACCAATATCTCATTTGGTCCCCGTGTACGCATACTTCAAAATGGGGAGGTAAAGGTTCAAACTCTAAGGCTGGTGGTACAATGATGGATTGTTGCGATTATGGAGTCGTCCGATTCTTGAGGTCAAGATGAAGTTTCTTAGGTTGGAAGGAGTAGGATCCCCAACCCTTTGATAACATGACACACTTTTTCTATCCATTCATTCAAGATAATGCTCTCAAAATTTCTTCGAAAATGCCTCTTTTCACCACTATTCTATATCTTCATCATCAAATTTGTTTGGGAGTGGTGGGAGTTTTCTTCCTTCATCGGCTCTTGGGTTATCACTCTTGCCCTTGATGTCATTGAGATTCTAAAAAGTTCATTCTGTCTTCTAGCTTCCTAATGGACACTTCATGGTCTTTCACCTTTGAGTGAGGTCTAAGAGATCATTCTCAGCTCCTAAATCCCCTCGAATCAGTTGAAACAACTCGTTTAAGAACAAATCAATCATTCTTTCAATGCAAGAGGAGGATGATTCTTCACTGCCCTGCCTACTCGATTTAGATGTACAATTAGAGTTTCGACTCTTGATTTTCATCGCAAGGATACCAATAACCCTTGGTTGGCATGTTGGTACCTTATATGAAACCCATCATATAATTTTCTAACAGCTCAATTGCTTCTTACTACCATCAACACAACGTTTTTTCCCTCCTCTCGTCTCAATATTTCATCCATTAACTGAAGACATTCAACATAAGATGACCCTTTGGGATTTTGAATTAGCCTTTCAAAAGGGTTCATCTTCACACTCTTAGATGGTCAAAAATGCCCAAAAAATTAGTAGGAAAAACACAAGATGATCAATTAATTCCAATCAACAACAACTAGGGGCAATCTAATCATATTCCCCGACAACGACGCCAAAATTGATGACTTCCAAATCCACTCCTCACTAGGAGAAAGTGTAAATGGTTGTTGCAAAATAATTATCTGTACCATGAGTCAAGGTCAAATCCATAGGGAATAGTGATTGATGGCACAAAAGTTGTCTATCAAATTGAATTAAATTGTATCGTTGCCTTAAAAATAGAAAAGTAAATATCGGCGAAAAGTATGATCACAATTAGCCTCGACTCAACAACTAACTAATAAAGGAAACGAACGTTGAAGTAACAATAAGGAGTAATGACTAGGGGTGTGCTATTAACATGGCATCAATAGGATTGGGGCTAACTAGCAAGTCAAAGCATTACTTACAAACATAAATAGTCCTTGGACAAGGTGATACTATATGTTTTTCAACCACTTGAGTATCTTACGCCAGATTTTCTCAACTCCAAGGTCCCACACACATCAAACACTACAACTTGGGTAAGAATCGAACTATTTCTAAATCTCCTATCCTTAATGGGTATGTGAAAATGGATTTTGGATATTCCTGTGTCCAACACCACACAATCAAAATCCAATTACCCACTATTGTTTTTAACCCATATTCTATTATTCTTCGGTTCAAGCAACAACAGAGTAAGTAAGAACAACCCATATTTGCAACTATGAATATTTCACTATAATTTAAAGAAAAATAGGGATTATGCTAAATAAGTTATTCTAAGATTAAACTAGCAACACCCAATATAATTTAGCCCCTACTATGCACACCCCTAGAATGATGTTTAGCTACTCATAGATGAAGAACAAGAGATTATACTAATAAATAAAACCATATCATTCATCATCAAGAGTGAATATCAAACTCAAGGTTGTTCCTCAATGGAGGGATTTTTACCATAAGGAGGAAGAAGAAGATGAAGAAAAGCTCTCTATCTTTTTCTCTCTCTAGAAATTAAAACAATACAATATTGAATGTATTCATAATAAGACTCTATTGTCTCTACCTAAAAGGTATGTCAATTAGGGAATGTATGCTTCTATATTCCCAGGCATTTTCTTTCCATTTTTCCTCGTAGCTTCAAAATCGTCTTTCTGCCCCCACCGACGTTACATCACTCCCTTCAGCACCTACTTACTTGCGAGACAATTCGCATTCTTCAGTGCTTCATCTCATGGGGGCATATGTCTTGGTGTCTGGACCAGACTCCTGATAGGCTCCCCGTGCTTGTAACCTGTGTTTCCTGTGTGTTGACTCCTGTTTCGTGCACTTTCTCAGCCCATAGCCCGCTGCACTTCGCATTTGATGTGTATTTCATGTTTGCTCCTACGAAGCAAAGGTCCTCTTCTCTTAGCTCCATACTTTTTATGCAATTCTTCTACTTTACCTATTTAAGTTCAATACCGGCATATACAAAAGAGAAAGGGCATAAAACTTTCCCAAATGAATTAAAAACCAAGCAAAGCTCATGCTTAAAATATGAATGAGTTGGTAAAATTAAGCTAAACTTTACCATCACGGCACAGGTCAACCAC
This sequence comes from Datura stramonium, assembly GCA_018107945.1. Lineage (NCBI taxonomy): Eukaryota > Viridiplantae > Streptophyta > Magnoliopsida > Solanales > Solanaceae > Datura > Datura stramonium. Next base: position 172,060 of record JACEIK010001558.1, on the reverse strand, counting down.
TAGGCAGTTGCATCCATAAATCCTATCGGGAATTCTATTGTGACAAGGGTGCGAGATTTTATTCGAATGAACCAGTTGAAGGTAGATAAGGATCCATAAGAGTTAATAGATGAGATTCAAAAAAATAACCCGATTATGGGGATCTCTGGGGAGGAGAGTGTAGATTTGGCCTCTTATCAATTGAAGAGGGTAGTCTATATGGTTTAGACAGTGGAAGGAAAGCAATAGGGCGGGCACATTTTTGAGAGTTGGAATAGTCGTAGAGTTTTCTTAGGTAGGTTTTTTCCTTGAGAGTTGAGGAAAGTAGCGTTCACAAATTCAATAATATGAAATAGAATAATAAGGACCGTTGTAGAGTATGCCTTGATGTTCACTCAGGCTATCAAAATATGCTCCGCATATGATTAAGGAACCGAGGGATCGCATGAACAAATCATAAATGGAGTTTCAGACTTAGTGGTCAAAGAGTGCAGGAAAGCTATGCTTATTAGAGACATCGACATGTCCACTCATGATGCATGTCCAATAAATTGAGTCGAAAAGTTAAAGGAATTGGAAGAGGAGAGCGAGAGAGCTAGGTAGGGAATCTGAGTATTCCCAGTAGAGGACAGGTGGTGGATATCGATCACAATCCCATTAGAGGTCATCAGTCCTTTGTACAATCATCATTCGGTGTTACATCAAAAACTAGGTTAAGGGAAGATTACATACCATCTTGCAAGTGGTGTGGAAATAACCACCTAGGAGAGTGCATGATTTGTTTAGATGCTTGCTTTTGGTGCAGCAAGTTAGGCCATAAGCTTTTGGTGTGGCAAGTTGGGTCATAAGCTTAGAGATTGCGGCAAATAGAGACCCATCCACCTCCTCAATAGCTCTATTAGCCCGCCCACTCTCAAAGAGGGGGCACATCCTCTAGTGTAGTGGCGGACAGCGTCGAACCACTTTTTATGCCCTGTCATCACGCCTGGATAAGGAGAACTCTCCAGAAGTAGTCATAGGTATGTTATGAGCTTCTCGTGTTAGTACTTACATGTTGCTAGGCCCAGGAGCCACAACATAAGGTGTATGATTCCATTAAGCATCCTATGTGAGATTTTATCTCGTGGATGGTATGAAATGGTTATAAGTATGAAGCCTTAGTGATATCTTTAGAGGCGAATGGGAAGTCAAGAGTCTAGTAAAATAGTATCTATGGGATGTCCGTCTATTCCTATTCAGGTGTTCTCCCTATATTTCAGTCAACATTACATTTTACTCATGCCTATGTTTAGATTTCCAGAACGATAGATAATCGCTTAGACAAAGGATCCCAGTCTTACTCTCAATTAGATCAGTTATCATGCAAGTCATTCAGATATCAGAAAGTAGTTTCGGAATTATAACTCCATCCTTACCAGCTTCATTCTAGTGCCAGGAAATAGTTCCTCCTTAGTACTATAGTCAATATCATGTCAAGTCTATGTCCTCTCAATTTTTCCTATGTCTTAGCATGCATGCACGTTTCATGAATTCAGTTCAAAATATGTATCTCAGGTCGGAGCTAGTCATAGTTCTTTCCATGGCAGCAGTATAAATAATCTCTCCCAACAAGGGTTATAGGTCAGTTCCATGAGGTTCATATTGGAGGTTGTTGGTTAACAGGCTCTCCATAAATGGCGCTTCAAGCATAATACAAATACAATTTTTAGTGCATGTACCTGACCTCAAATCACTTACTTCATTATTATTAACTATTTCTAGACTAGCAGATCATGTCAGCATTCATGCATGAGATAGGATTATTTTACTTCACCTCAATTTATGTATTTAGTTGTGTATTTAATTCAGTTTTTTTCTCAAATTACTAGCATGTTTTCAGCTTTAGTTTCATTTCTCATATACTTAGTACATTCAAAGTACTTAATGCTTATTTATGCTATATCATTTAAGGATATAGATCCAGGTATTCAGACTAGTCTACAATTGGACACATCTAGTTGCTAATTAGTGAATAGTTGGTGAGTCCTCATTATTCGAGGGTCAGAGTTATATTTAATTTTTTATGTCCGTAGTCTTATTTTATGTTTCCTCTAGACGTTTAGAGTTAGTTGGGGACTTGTCCAACAACTCATTAGTTAATAGAGGCTTTTAGATAGATAGCTGCTATATGTTAGCTTTATGTTTTAATGTATGATTCCATATTTATTTACTTAACTCAAATTATTTCATTACTTAGAAATAGTTTTTCCATAATTTTAATCAGCTTCCGCTCAGTTTATTTAGAAATTCATATCAGAAAGGTGTCATGCCAAGGTTAGCTTGGGGTCACTTGTGGCTCTAAGCACCATGTTGGATCCAGGGTGTAGATTTGGGTCATGACAATATTATAGAGGAGACTCTTCCAAAAATTGTCGCTACTCCTATTGATTTGAAAAATGAGTCTTACATCAAATTTGAGTATAATTTAAGCGGAAAACTCATACTTTCAACATATGTCCAAGAGTTCTTAGTACCATAATAGGGATATGTTATGAGGTGTTCAAATCACACAATGATCGTATGTTAATATTTGAGGTCACAAGTTGTAAAAAGAAAATTGGCAAAAGTTAGCAAAAGTTACTTAGAAATTTTTTAAAAATTTCTGCAATATTTCTCAGAGTTTTCATCCCAATCTATAAATATTTAGGGGCCTACTATGTCAAATTAAATTTCTATAAGTCTAGTTTCCAATGTAATAAAATAGTTTTATAATACGACTTTATACAAGAGAGATATTTGCATATTTGCAAGATTGCGCAAGCAGGCTCATCTAAACGGGCTAAGGCGGTGGAGGACTATATAAGTCCCATTAGTCAATCACTTGGATCATAATCCAAATTTCCAGAAGGCTTCTCATCTGAAACTCTCATCCAATCTTCCCTTACATGTTCTAAGTGATTATAAGGTTAGAAACCTTTCCCCAAGGTACTCTTGGTGGTGCCAAAAATCGATAACTACATATAATTGCACGAGTTTTCACGAGTTCAGCGCTCTACATAAAGTCTTTGATAAGATTCTTTATTTGTGTATTATTATATGTTTGGTTTATGTAAAAGGTTGGGGAGGTCATTAATAGTTAGTTATTAGGATTTCTAAGCAAAATGGATTCCTAAAGAACTAGCTGGTAAACGTCATTTTTGTGTTGTTTCTTTTACGATTTCTAGTATTATTTTTGGTGGTTAGTTTTTTGCTTTTAGGTTTTCTTGATGCTAAGTAGGGAAGTAAGTTCTCAGCTAAATTAAAGTTTCCAAAGCTTATGGTTTGTTAAGGCAAAACCTTTTGGTTAGTTTCCTTCATCGTTTATTATTACAACTATTTCTTTATCGGCATAGTACTCGAAGCCTTGATAGTTTTTTATTGAGTTGGCTACTGGATTTATATATAGGTTTTTATATGAGCTTCCATTGCTGAATTGGTCTTGTTTGGCTGCGGCCACATGCAGCAAGTGACATAAGAATCTTCTCATCTAAATCACATTGCTTGGGTTGGCTATTGGTAGTTTGTTGCTCCCAACATGTGTTAAGGGATTTGTGATTAGCTTCTTAGCATTTCATGTTGATATTGGCAGCTATTATTAGTTTTCATAATCATATGGGATTTTAATGCCTATAAAACTACATAGCTCGCCCTGTGGGACTTTGGTGTATCTTGATGTCTATAGAGCTAAATAATTAGAGGTATAGCGTTACCGGCCTGGGTATATAGCATCATGGACGCCTATTGAGTAATGGTAGTGAGCAGCCAGGGGTTCCATCTTATTTATTATTAACCTTTTGTTTGATATGACAGGCAGTAATGTCATGCAGTTCATGAAAGCCACCCCGCTTAAGCCGATAGATGAGAAGATTGTTTGATACCTTCATTGGCTATCTTATAAACTATTAGTGTTGGGGCCTATCTCTATAAGCTATACATGTACCTCTGCCCATTTATAGGTTGCCTAGAGCCCATTTACAGGTTGCCTGGAGAGGCTATTGACAAGCGTACCTTGTCTATGGGGCTATTCTTTCCTTATAAGAGCTATAAAATGTCTAGAAGGACCATATTGATGCCTGCAGAGCCGCATTGAAGCCATTTACTCATGGACATCCTTTATGCCTATGTTGACATTACTAACCCTCAGTAGAGCCTTTTATGCTCATCGTGTAGGTTACAGAGCCAAGAAGGTACAAGACATAGGTACAGGAGCCAAGTGTGCTCAAGATATAGTTACAGCTTGCCTACGAGGCTATAGTGTTAAAAATAAGGATTTAAGAGCATATGTGTACTACAAGGCTTACAGAGGGCTTATAGGTGGTGTTGGCTGTTTGTTGTTTGTTGTTTGTACTCACATTATGGGGACTAGGTTAGGTTCTTTTGTTAGTCATTTCCGCTACTTTCATAACTGAGTGCAGGTCTCTTGGGTTATTCTCTCATCGTTATATAGCTGTTTACATTCTGTTTTTACTATCAGATCAGTTTTAGCTTATTGAAATAGCCTTAAATAGTCGATGCACTATTTTACCGATGCCCGAGCTTGGGAGCACTACACTTGCCTAAAAATTTTGAAAGATAGGTTTAAAGACATCCTCAATAGCAGTTGAATAATACACTGGTTAGCCTTCTTGAGTCAATACTTTATAGGTTTTCCTGTCTTTTTCTGTATAGTTCTTTGGGTAGGTCGGGCCCTATCTTGGCCATGTATTTACTCTTAGAGGCTAATGGGATTATAAAAGAGTATTCTACTGGCCAATGTTGTCTTTGTTATTTTTCTGGCAGTTTGGCGATCTTAATGGCCCTTGTATATACGTTTACCTTCCCCTTTATCTGATATAGACAACATGGTGGTCTTGTCGGCTCGCATAGGATGTTATTATTATCGTGAACTATTTGGTCGGTTGAATATTTGTACAGGTGTTTATACACAAATGTCGTCCAAGGGCTTTATGTGGAGATATACATGATTTTTTTCTCTTTAATTATGTGTTACAGGAGTATACACCTGGGAGGTGTAAATGTCTAGCTAAGTCAGCTCTTGGTCCAAAGAGCATCAGTGCCGCTTACACTTCCTGAGGTGGGGCATAACAGAATGTATTTATTAACAAAGGATTCATTTTTATGGTCTATATGGCTGTAAGTTATTAATAAACCTCATCATGTATGAGGTCAACTTACAGTCACCACATAGGGATCATACTTTGATTTTGCAATCAGTGTTAACTTAGTCAGAGATATGGTGGTGTTGACTTATATATGGCTTGTATATTCCATACACTATACATGTTAGATCATGAATATTAAATAGAGTTCCAAACATTTTGGACTCGACTTAAGGTCACACATGCCTCTCTATATGGCCATACGATAATATTTTCATTTATGAAGGGGTTTTCTACTTCGTAGTCAATTTTTCCAAATTTTATCTTTGTTTCAGATTTTTTGGTATTACCTATAGATGATTAATGTAATATACAATCGTATCCTATATAATTTAAGGTCCAATCTCCAAAAATCCATGTCAAACCCTACGAACCTACCCCAATGTCTGTTCATGCTCGATTTTACTCTACCCATTGATTAAACATCATGTTATAAATTCTCACCTATGGTTTAAGTTGTACTCTATGTGTGTAATAGTGGTGTCGTATGATTGTGAAGCCTTAATCAATAAGCTAAGTGTAGTCCTAGTGCTTGAGTAGCAAGTAATTGTGGCATGTAAGGATTATGAGATGAGAGATTTGGGTGTTTTTGTTTACGATCGGTCAATGTTAATGTATGTGTTTCGTGAGGAAGAAGAGGGAACAAACAGGGAAATGGGCTTATATTTATTTTAAATATTTTAGTGGATTTTATGGTGGGTATCGGGTCAATTCTCCCATCTTCAGTTAAATTGTCATGCCCACCTTGAAGGCATGACTGGTACCTAGTGCCCTACTAGGGTCTGAACTGGCTCGCTCAGCTTACCCACCTCCTGTGCATGACTAACACTAAATCTCAAACTAAGAAAAGAACGTGGCTATAACTCATCAGAAACAGCCTCCGACTGACAAGGCCTTATAAACACTCTGTAAAAGAAACAGCTACCCAGAAACACATAATAATAGGGAACTTTTTGCGGGGCCGACAAGACCACCATGATGTCTAGTTATGACTGTAAAGTAACCAGCATAAACTAAGCGATACAACAAGGCTACTAACTAGCAGCTAAATAAGGCCGCATACGCTCAACACACAAGACAAAACACATATGGGCCCCATAAGGCCATCAACAACTAACCACAAGAAATTAGAAATAGTCTGCAAGCCTCTAGGAGTGATATTGGTCGAGACAAGGCCCTGTCCTAGCCATAAGCCGTACACACAAAAAAAGTCAACCTTTTCTACTATGAGTCTGGCGAAAGGAGTCGATCGTACTACTAATCTGGTTGAAATTCAGGGAAGGCCCTGATTCGCATCTATCCGCACTCGCAGGCAAGTAATGCAGCGCCTAAAGGGCGTCAGTACAATATGTACTGAATATGTAAGGCAGCAATTGAAAATAACAAATGAACTGAAATGAAACTAAAGTAACTAAAAAAAAGGATAGAAATACCACGTGCATGGCGTAATCCTTAACGTCTAATCTATTAGTAACTAATGCAACAAGAACCTTACATGACCCCATGTTTGAAGGTACATCCAGCACAGAATAACCCATCTGGGGCCCCCATAAGCCCTGGTGAGTACACTTCAATCTATATATCCCTAACGAGGTCATATTGAGTTATCTAGAAACTATAGCCGACCTACCACCCTAGGTCTACAACCGAGCCCATTCGGCCCCTAAACTATAGTTGTGTCTGAGTTCGATGGACTCCTAATATCTGATATCTGCACCCCCGGCACCACGCTTGACATGTGTAATGTAGAGCCGATCGGCATAATAGTAGTCCAGCCATGGAATGGACTGTAAGGAGGAGACCTTGGACCCTATCCGTCTCTGCGGATGGCATCCGCTCCATGGAGCAACGCCATCTCGCCCTAGCGGGCGTCGACACAGCTAGTAACCCCTGGGGTTGGTCAAGGAAGGTTATACAGGCATAATTAATCCCCAAACTAGACATGGAATACTGATCTCACCCCACAACATCTAGCCATAATAAATATGCTTCGATCTTCTTAATGATTAAGACTGAAAGCAGGTCACTAAAGGAACTAACTTGCAGAACATATTTGCCTTAATATACCTGGATTTTTTGATTTCTGAATTAGCTGGTGAGTTTCAATCCATATTCAATAACTTTTTCTAACTTTTTAATCGTGTATTACTAGAAGAATAAGGCTAGTTTCAAAAAGATCAAATTTACAAAATGATAACTTTATATATAAATATTAACATATTTCAACATAGCTGAACATGGTTGAAAATATATAATTTTTCGAAAGTTCAGAAGGGAGAAATGCTTACTTAGCCTGTGATCGTATAGAAATTAGTTTGGAGCAATTCCGACAACTTTACTCAAGGTGGCTACGCATTTTACAGGCGAATTTCATGAAAATAACTTTGTAGTAATGCTCCCCACGGGCTTAAACTTCGATACCTGAAGTTAATTTGAATTTGGGTGACGTTTGGTAGCATAATCAGACGAAAAACCGTCGAAAACCACGAAATCGACTTTGGTCAAGGGGAAAATATTGAAATATACTTGGAATTAAAAGGATGGCTTTATATAGGTGAGGTCAAGGGTTCCCGCACTGCTCATAGCACTGGCCACCCTGCCGCGCCGTGCCCCTCAAGGCACCAGCCACCGGCGCATCGCGCTTTCTCGTGTCGCAGGCTCGGTGCGCCGCACGCGTTGCATTGTTGGCTGGCGATCGCGCTAGCCCCGTGTGCTCCGGTCCTATTCCATGCTTACTGAGTCTTTCCCGCGCACAACAAGCTCTTCTTATTCACCAAAAATACATGACGCGTCTATTAAACATTAACATTTTTGATGTGGGTAACATCCTCCCCCCTTAGGAACATTCATCCTAAAATGTCAACTACAATTAACAGGAGTCTAACTCTTTTAACCTTAATTTTGGAAAAATTTCGGCAGAGTCTCCCTATAACATGGACTATCCAAAAATTTTGAAACGCAGAAAAGTCCAGAACACAAGTACTTCATAATACCTAGAAACTATTTTACAATTTCAAGATTGTACTCAACTCAGGCAATATATGAAACAACAAATCATAAATCAACATCTGAATCAATAATTTACCTCAACTACATAGTCTGGACTAAGCCTGGAACAAATGAGGATATCTGGATCTCATATCGTCCTCCGTTTAGCAGGTCATCTCTTCCTTATTCTTATTTCTCCATAGTACCTAATAAAGGCAAAATCTTTGGTTCTCAACCTATTTAACCCGCTTCGATCTAATATGGATATTGGAACCCTTTGTAGGCTAATTCTCAGTAATCTGGACATCCTCAACTGAAATAATTCGGTATGGATCTCCTATGCACTTTCGCAACATAGACATTATCAAATAACCCAGTGAACAAATTCTAACCTCCGAAGGCAATGTAGCTCAGACACCACCTAACATTCTCTCTGGAGCATTCGATACAGTCCTATAAATATCAGGCTATGTTTTCCCTTTTTTACCAAATTCTATCACTCCTTCATCGGCGAAACTTTAAAATACCCAGTCACCTACATTGAACTCTAGATTTCTACGTTGTACACGCCGTAGATTTCTAGTCGCTTCGAGTTGTCAAGAAAGTGCTCCTCCGATAAGCTTTACTTTCTTCTGACTAGTGGATTATATCTAGAACACAAAGGTGACCCCTATATCTCAAGACCCCGTCTGCGGTTACTTCAAAAGTTAATACTTCCCCTTGTTGAGCTTTATCTCTGAAAATGTGGACTGTGTTAGGGTCTTCATGTTTCCATTCTTTCATCTCTACAACCAGCAAGTTGATGATACCCGCAGATCATCGCAGTATTTTGGATCACTCTCAACTGTTTCCAAGTCTACTATTTGGACTAATCGAACTACTAACTGATGTAATTCTCGGCCAGTTCCCTGTTCGGGCTTCATATGCCAAACCTATGGATTTGCTACCAGGCATCTCTGCCACAACTTTTGGCCTTCCTTGGGTGATATAAAATGTTCACATCGTAATATCCTTCAACAATTTTAAACTATTGTTTCAACCACAGATTCAATTCTTTTGGTGTAAAAATATATTGAAAGCTCTTATGATCAGCAAAAATATCTACATGGACACCACTGATAGTGCCTCATATTTTCAAGGCATGAATTACTACAGCTAATTCTAGGTTATGGGTGGGGTAGTTCCTTTCTTATGCTTCCTCAACTTTCTTGAAGAATAAGAAATTACCTTACTATGTTGCATCAGAACACATCCTAACCCAACGCCAAGCATCACAAGACACCGCATAAAACCTCGATCCTTTGGCAAAGCTACCATCGGTGTTGTTGTCAAACCTATTTTTCAACTCCTAAAACTCTATTCACATGCTTCAGTCCAGTGAAATTCTAGCTATTGTCTTAGTTAACTGGTCAAAGGCACCGATAGGGCAGAAAAAAAAACTCTACAAACCTTCTGTAATACCCGGCAACCCCTCACCGAGTTGTCGGTCTAGGCCATGTCTTTACTGCCTCGATCTTCTATGAATCTACCTGAATACCAGCCTTTTACACAATATGTCCCAAAAGGCCACTGAATTCAGCCAAACTCACATTTATAAAATTTCGTATGTAAATTGGCGATCTCTGAGAATTTGGAGTGCCTGTCCGCAGATCATCTCGAGATGTTCTGCTTCCGAGCGGTAATATACAAAAATAATAATATTATTATTTTTTTAAATTACAATTAAATTATTTTGTCAAATGTTTCATTTTTGCCTTGTTTATCCATCATTATTTGTGCATTCTCATGTAATTTGTAGTTAAAATGTGAATTTATACTAAACCAACATTATTAGTGTTGTTTTGCAGGAAAATGCAATTTGTGGAAGCTAAGAGACATGTTGGTGGAAATCGGGAAAGGACTCGGAAGCGAGCAGTGGAGAAAGCCAAGGGAAAGCAGCAAATATAGGGCCCGATGGAGCCGTGTCACGCTATCGCGGAGGCATTTTGCCTCGCTTGGAGTTAATTTATGAAAGTTCCGTTGTAGGTCCGCGTTGCCTCCGTGTGGCACGAAGGCATATTTACCTCGAACATCAAATTCCAGTAAGGGCTCGTGTCGGAGCCGTGGCACGCTGGCCAAGCCCCGCTGCATGCCGTGGGCACGCCAGATTAAATGCTGAGGGACCTCGATTCTAGAGGGTCTCAAGGTATCTGTGTCACAGGCAGTGCTCCGCGATGCGTTGCTTGTTATTCCGGGAAAAATTCCCACTAGTATAAATAGCACACTTAGGTTCATTTTTTATTATTCTGACTTAGTTGAGCAAGGACGTGGGTTACGTGTGCAAGCTGAGGGGACGAAAATCTAGGTTCTTCATTCTTTCTCTGTTATTTCAATTGTTTGTATGATTTATACTCATTTGATGATGTTTAATCCACAAATGAGTGGCTAAATTCACTTCTTTGCTGAGGTTAAGAACATTTGTAGTGGAATAATTGTTGGATCATTTTGGTTTTTCATCTTTTCTTCCATGGTTGCTCTATCAATTCTTGTTTCCATCGTATTAATGTTTGGCCAATGCTAATGTATATCTAAAATCCGGTTTCATCTTGAAAGAGAAAGAAATTGAAAGTTGTGAATTGGTAGATATGATCTCTTCTTAGTTTGGAAAAATTGAGAATTGATTTACTCTAGAATAGAAATATATCTGAAAGTCGTATTATCAATCATGGAATCGGTTTGTATGGTTAGAACTTGAATTTCTTTTATCACAGAAATGTAGGTTGAAGGTTCATGATTCTAAGTTGGGCAGAATAATTTAAAGTTTCTATTCATAGGCACAATTTTGACTAGCAACTGAAGGAAAGTATTTAACTGAATTGTATCGATAAATTACTTCCTGCATGTTCGCTTTTAGCCTCAGCTTGCTTATTACTATAGTTAAGACTCACTTTACAATTTTGTCTTAGATTAATATAAATTAGGAAACAAAACTTTCAAAATCTTCTTTTAAATTGTTTTTTTCCTTTTTAGAGTTAGAGTTCATTAACGCTTAATTTGATAATTACCTTGGTTCAGTCCTCGTAGGATCGATACTTGGCTTACTTGAGCCACTTTGCTACTTGTTCGACCACGTACTTATGCAGTAGGTGCGAAATAGACCGAATGGGTTTTTTTTGTGCCATTTCCGGGACTCGGAATTGGAAAAATTATTTTCTTAAGTGTTAATTACGATTTCTATATTAGTGCTGGGACAATTTGATCTTAGCCTGTCTTTTGTAGATATTGAATTCTGTTGAACACTAGCAAGAGACAAGGAGCCGGTGGACTCATACTTAGAGCCGGGAAAGACAATTCCATCGTCAGTTAGAGATAAGCTTCTGTGAGAGAAAGTTGCAGTTGCTCAGATAGACAATCCTGGAGCAACCACAGAATCCACCACTTGTAAGGGCAGTGTTAGTGCCCAAGGAAATGGCAGCTAGGCCGGTTCCGCCAAGGGGGCAATCCCACATGCTAACAATGTTACATCAAGCATTCGCAAACCCGAGCCAGGAGGGAGGTTTGAGCTGAAATAGAATATGGTGCAATTGCTGCACACCAGTGGGCAATTCACAGGTCTCCCTCACGGGGATCCGCAACAACATCTCCAAAACTTTTTGGACATAAGTGACACTTACATCCCCGTTGGAGTGTCATCCGATTACGTAAGGCTTACATTGTTCCCATTTTCACTTTTGGGAGAAGCAAAGAGGTGGTTAAAGTTTCAGCACACCGCACTTATCACCACTTGGGATGATCTGGCAAGAAACTTTTTGATACGGTTGTTTCCATCCGGTAAAACAACAAGACTTAGAAGTCAGATTCTAAGTTTTAAACAAAGAGAGGGGGAGAATTTGTATCAAGCTTGGGAAAGATTGAAATCCATTTTAGATGATTGTCCTCATCATCACTAATCCAATGATGTGCTGGTGCATACTTTCATAGAGGGTTTGGAACCCCACACAAAAATTTGCTAGACTCAGCAGCTGGGGGACAAGCATTAGAAAAGACTTATGAGGAGCTGTATACTTTGTTAAACCATATTTCGCAGGGAAATCCATAGTGGAATGCGGACTCTTCAAGAGGAGGAACAAGGAAAGCGGCAGGAGTCTTGGAAGTGGATGGTTTTGGTACACTTATCGCGTACGATAGCTGCGTTACATATAATCAACTCAACACCCACTTCAGCAATATGAGCTTGAATCAATCTCAAGCCCCAGTGAATGTAGCAGCACATTTGGTGAAGTATGTGGTAGCATCGAACACTCGCCTGAGTGTTGCAGGTGCAACTCGATTCTGAACTTTGCTGGTAATGTACAAAGAAATAATCACCAACAGTATGGCAACCACTACAACTCTAATTGGAGAACTATCCGAATTCTCCAGTAGTAAATACCATCAAGGGCGCAGTTCGAGTCAAAAAGTAGAGAAATCAAGGAGGGCAGCAGAACTATCAGTCTCAATACAGGAAATAATGCACCTCCTCCACCACCATCACCCAGCATTAAAGAAATAAAAACGATGATAGCTAACCAAGCTCAATTGCAAGCCGACTATGTGAAATTGGCAACCGATGTAAAGAACAATCAATTATCTACAAAGGCGCTGGAGTACCAGTTTGGGCAACTACTGAGCTCAAAACACCAAATTTATGAGGACTACTGAGACACCGACCCTAATCCCAAGCAAGTAAATGCAGTGACTACAAGGAGTGGTTTACAACTCAAGGAGGTGGAACCAGAAAGACCAGCCGCAGTCGGGAGCAGTGGAGAAAAAGAGGGAACATGATGATGAGGGGGGAAGAAGAAGAAAGCTGAACCAGAAAGACCACCACCCCGTATCTCAGAAAGATTAAAGAAACACAAGGAGGAAGCGTGTTTCAAAAAGTTCATGGAGGTGCTTAAACAAATACACATTAATTTACCTCTTGTTGATGTTTTAGGAGGCCGAAGTATATGCTAAATATATCAAGGACATTTTGGCAAAATAAAGCAGGGTTGATGGAGTATGCGACAGTGGCGCTTACAGAGGAGGCACTTTCCGGATCCGGGTAATGGTGCTGCCCACAAAGTTCAGCGACCCCGAGATTTACAATCCAAATTACAATTGGGCAAAGTATCCGAGCTGGCGGATTATGCGATTTGGGAGCGAGCATTAACTTGATGCCGACATCGGTATTCAAGAAATGAAGGCAGTCCTTACCAACTACAAGTGATCTTGCAAAGCATGGATCGCTCCTTGGCCGTAATTTTGTGGCGGCATTGTGGGGATGTGCGCGCAAGTGGGCTCTTATCTTCCCGGTAGATTTTGTTGTGCTGGATTTTGAGTTGGATGCGGAAGTCCCATTTATTTGGGATCCTTTCTGGCAACCGGGAAAGCTTTTATAGATTGATGTAGTCATAGTGGCGCCTAACTATGCGGCGCATAACAATGTGGAGGTATTTGACGTGTACAAGGCCACGAAGCCTCCGGCCGTGTATGAGGGGCTGTCACAATCAATGTGCTTGATCAAGCAGATATTGTTCAGATTGTCGATTCGCGAGATCCAGTGGGAAAACCACTCATTGAGGACACCCCAAAATTGGAGTTGTGGCAGAAGATCAAAATGCCAATGCTTCGCTAACGGGCAATGTGTAAGCATGACAGGGTGTGACGTTATTCGGAAGAAAATGTCAGTCACTCTAGAGGATTATTGAGCTTGCCGATGTCGGTTTTCGCCAATGGTAAACCAGGCGCTACACGGGAGGCAACCCGTGAAATTGTTGTAATAGATGAGTAGAATTAGTTAGAAAAAGAACAAAAATAAAAAAAATAAAATTTTTGTGTTTGTGTTTGAAACTTGGTGAATTCTAACCCAATTTCTTGTTGTGAGATGAATTTCAGGTGGAACGGAGGGCAAAATTGCAAAGCACGCAAAGGAAAAATTGAGGTGAGAAAAATAAAAAGTGGCAAAACCAAAGGAGCCTATGCGATGGCTCGTGTCATGGAGGAGGGCTCTCCAGATTACTCCTCTGTGACACGTTGAGGTGTATTCTGGAATTTTACAAAATTTCAGAACACCCACGCGATGGCTCCGTGTCACGGAGGTGCTCCGCTACCCTCTGCGGACATGTTGAGTGTGTTATTTGCGCTGGTCAGCACCAGTCACCGGCAACCCGTGCGAAAACTCTCTTTTAACCCCTGAAATCCCCCTCATTTTCCCCATTTCACTCCCTCCGCACAAAACCCTAAAATCTCCTTCCCCAACGTGACACGGACCTAGGATCAAATTTTCTTCAACTTTTCTTCAAGTTCATCGAATTTAAGGTGGTGTTCTTGAACTTAACCTCAATTTTGCCCACCAATTTTGAGCATGTGAGGTGAGTAAACCTTGCCCTAAGTGTAAATTGATCTTGAATTCATTTAAGTTATTGTTGATTGATGTTCGTAGTATCGTTGTGATTATATGAACTCGATAAATACATGCTTTGATTGAATTTTTTGCGAAATTGGTAGCTAGGGTTGGTAAGTGTGGAATAGGAAGAAGCTAAATTGGGTTGAAATGTGAAATATTTTGGTTGTTCATGTTGGGTGATGATTTATGTTGTTATTAATGTTGAATATGCTAAATGTGTACTATGGACTTGAAATGACATTGGTGAATTGCTAGGTTGTTGCTGAAGAAAATTTTGGCTAAGTGCTATGTGATGTAATGGAATCGATGGTGATATTGTGATTAGCTGTACGAAGGTTTGAGTAGTACATAGTACTTATTCCATCGACTTATCTCGAATGCACGAGGCATGTTAATTGTAAAATTTGAAAAGAATGATTGTCTTTACATTTAATTGTTTTAGCTAAAGACTAAGTGTGGGGTGACTTACCCAACCCAACCTTAGTCGAAGCTAATTTGACTTGAATAACATTGGGACTGTCTGTTTGATTTGACAGAACGATGTCGAAAGGTGCAAGACAAAGGGAAGTGCGCATCTACATCGGGCGCTGAGAAAGAGGATTAGACTGGGAACAATGCCCCAAGCAGTTATTCAGCAGTTCCCGCGGCCAACGCCGTCAATACGGAACCCGATGGGTGACTGACGAAGGGAAATGGTATGCCAAATACGTAAGGAGAACAAATATTTCCCCGAGGAGCACATTGCAAGGGATCCATTGGCACAGGAATTCTTAAAATCGCATAATCGGATTGACACCGCTGGCCGAATTTCATCTTTGAAGAGCCCAAGGAGTGCACTCATCTGATTCGGGAGTTCTACGCTAACTGGAACCCGACACCTGCCAGTCACACCGTCAAGATAAGGGGGTTGTCACCTTGAGCCCCATCATAATGCCATATTGGGGGCGCGGGACACATAATTCATGTACTGCGCCTAACATAACTCCACCTTATACGGACATCAGACGCACTATGTGTGGAACCCGCTCGACAGCGCGGTGGAGCAGTAATAAGGAGAGGGCTACCATCGACACTCGGCCTTCTACCAAATGAACAGGAAGCCAGATTTGGCTTAAAATTGTTTATTCGCCTCTATCCCGGGGGTGCACATGACGGATGTCACTCGGGATCGTGTGTGCTTGGTTTATGCCCTGATGAAAGGGCTGAGATAAATTTGGGGCGGTGATCACTTCCGCCATGAAGAGTCCGTTTGCATCAAGGGCAGCTGTGTACGGGTTTGGTGGTTTGTTGACTACACTGCTGGAGCCTTGATATCGAGGAAGAGGCCCCGGACTACATCCTGTCAGATGGATAGGCGTGCCTAGGACGTCACCAAAGACCAAGGCACTGACACCACTCACGGGCCACACTACCGAGCAACATGCTCGGGATGATCGAAGATATGGCCCGCATGTTCGGGATGCAGATGTTGCAGTTACATAGGCGGGAGGCCAACACCAAGATGAGCTGTGAAGCTCGACTTAGACTACCCCTTCGGCGAAAATGCCTGTGCCCTATGCCGAGTGGGGCCAGCTTTTGTGTAGCCTATAAATGATGATGTCCCCACCCATGAGGAGAGCACGCTCAGAGGAATCGGAGATGACGGATGAAGAATGGCGAGGGCTGCATTCAGATATGGGGACGAGAAACGGCACCTGACGAAGAAATTGAATACTTCGATTGATCAGGAGTTTCTACCACCTAATTTTGTGTTATGCTAATTTTGTGAACATTGGGGACAAGGTTCACTTAAGTGTGGGGTGGGGAGAATAGGTGCTGGTTGTTTTGTTGTTGTTTATGTTCATGTCTTGTTGTTGTGCTTGTGAAAAAAATTGTGACCCTGTGATTTTGTGCGTATGTTGTGTATTGTAAACTTCCGGTGTTGTAATGAATGTGAAGTTGCTGTGTGTTGTGCCGAGTTGTTGTTACTGCTGTAATATTTCTTGTTCTATCAAAATTATCGATATTTTTTAAAATTTTTGGTTGAATTAATTTTATGATTGGGTTTCTGGCGTTTGTTTTTGGTGAGCCAATGAGAATACGTCCCATTGAACCGAATTCGTAAATAATGACCGCTCATGATGGATGGATGACACGCTTAAGGGAAATGTAGTCGATAAAAATTATTTTTTTCTTTCTTTATTCTTCTGTTGTTTGTTTGATTCCCAAACGTGTCGCTACTTTATGGTTCGGAATTTTAATATGTGTGTTGTACCTGATATTTAGAATGCAAAGGTGATTCGTATGAAAGCATGCAACCGTGTAACACATGAGATACCTAGCCATAGAGTCTGACTGGGTGTGATTGAGGCTTAATGTTGAATTCTTGTAATTAGCTGATTGAAGAGTCTGTGAATATGTCTGGAGTTGAGCATGTGCAACGAGTGTGTGGTGAGGTTTCGATTATTCCATGCCATTGTGAAGTGTCTAGAAACTTGCCTAGTGTGTGTATGAAACGAAATGAAGGATGTGTATTGTACGAGAGGATGTAGGCATTTCTTTGATTTAACCGAGTTTTTCCATTATCATACCTACTCTTGAATGCATCCTAGTTAGCCCATTGAGCCTTTAGCCTATTTTTTTCTTTCGTCGAAAGGTACAAACCGAGCTTAACCCTTTTTATTTCACATGAATTCATCCAAAACTCTTAAGCGCTCAAGAAAAAATAATTTTCCCACAGTGTCAAGGAGTGAGAAGTGTGAAAAGAAACGAAAACGGAAGTGGTAAAAGTAAAGAAAAAGGTCAAGGTGCATCACAGATTTAAAGAAAATAAAGATATAACTAATCTTTTGTTAAGTCAGGTGGGCTTAAAGAAATGGGAAACTACACAAACAGAAAGACTTCAAGAATGGGAGGATGAAGGAAGAAACAATGCCCATAATGTTGGTGGGGTGTATTGAAAAGCGCTTAAGGATGCTAGTTGTTATTATTGCCAGCCTAAAGAGTTAATAGTTCCTTCGCTACATTACAACCCATTAAGTCCTACGTGATCTTACATCACGCCCTTATATTAGTGGAGTAAGACACTAGAGGTGTCATGGTCCATGACATGATGTATGTGAATCTTTGGGAGAGAGCGAAATCGTGTTCATATGCCCCTGCTACGGGCTGTTTTGACTTTATGATTGAAAAGGGGGAAATTATCTTGTGTTGTGAGGGCACATGCTTGACAGAGATTGAATTTCATGTCGATATCTTGCATCAGCTGATTTTGTATGATTTTGCCGAGATCGAGTCACGATTGAGTCTAGGAGGTCTTAATGTGGTCAATGTCATTGTATTGATGAGACTAGGAACGTTTGATGATTTTCTATATTAAATAATCGATATAACTGTAGATTTGAATTGTCGGCCAAAGTAGTTATGCGTGGGTGTCAATTGCATGAGATGTGAGATTATTGTTCGAGGAAGAACAAAGTTTTAAGTGTGGGGTAAGTGATCTTGGGAAGAATTATATGCCCAAGTGATACTCAAATGCTTCATTTCGCCTTGTTTGGTCCATCATATTTCAGCATTCTCATGTAATTTGTAGTTAAAATGTGAATTTATACTAACCAACATGATTAGTGTTGTTTGCAGGAAAATGTAATTTTAGGAAGCCAAGATGCATGTTGGTAAATCGTGAAAGGCCTCGGAAAAGGAGTACGGGAGAAAAGCCAAGTGGAGCAGAATATAGGGGCTCAAGATGGAGTCATGTTACGCTGCCATTGCGGAGGCATTCTGCTTCCTGGCTATTTCACTTGGCAAGTTCCGCTAGAACAAAGGCTCCATGGGCACGTTTGGCATATTTACCTGGAACATCAAATTCCAGTAAGGGCAAGGCCGGAGCTGTGGCACGCTGGGCTGGGCTCGCGTTGCATGTGCCGTGGGCACGCCGAGGATTGCACGTCGAGGGACCCACTCCAGAGGGTCCATACTCTGTAACATGGAGGAGGCTTCAAGATGCACTCTGCACACATTGTTTATTCCCAGTGCATTGTCAGAATATACATTCTTTAGTTCATTTTTATTTATTCTCGACTTAGCTGAGCAATGACGTGGGTTGCTGTAGCTGAGGACGAAAATCTTGGGGTTCTTCTCACCCTCTTCCTTTATTTCAATTCTCGCTTGTATGATTTATATCATTTGATGATGTTTAATCCACAGTGAGCAATTACTTGCTGAGGTTAAGAATATTTGCAGTGGAATTGTAATTATTGATCATTTTGTTTTTTTCATCTTCTTCATGGTTGTTCTATCAACTTCTTAGTTTAACTGCATTAATGTTTGGACAATGTTAATGTATATCTAAAATCCGGTTTCATCTTGAAAGAGAAAGAAATTGGAGTTAATTGGTAGGATATGATCTTCTTCTAGCTTGGGAAATTGACAAAATTGATTTTATTCTTTAGAATAGAAATATACTCGAAGTCGTAATAGTCAATTATGCACGATTTTGTATGGCTAGAATTTTTTATCACAGAATGTGGGTTGAAGGTTCATGATTCATGTTGGGTAGAATAATTTAAAGTTTCTATTCATAGGCACAATTTGACTAGCAAACTCATGAAGATTAATCCACTGTATCGATAATTATTTTCTGCATGTTCGTTTTAGTCTCAGCTTGCTCATTACTATAGTTCAGACTCACTTTACAATTTTGTCTTAGATTAGTATAATTTAGGAAACAAACTTTCAAAATCTCTTTAAACTGTTGTCCGCATTTTTTAGAGTTAGAGTTCATTAACGCTTAATTGGATTATTACCTTGGTTCAGTCCCTGGGATCGATACTTGGCTTACTTGAGCCACTTACTACCATCTGACCACGTGCACTTGCGTGTAGGAATAGACCGAACAATCATCAATAAATATTATCAAAAACAAGTCCAGATACGACTTGAAGATACTGTTCATCAAATCCATGAATATTGCTGGGGCGTTCGTCAACCCACAGGACATGACTAGGAATTCAAATGGCCGTATCTGGTCCCGAAAGAGGTTTTTGAATATCCTCTCTCGAAATCGAACTTGATACTCCATCTTAAATCAATTTGAGAAATACTTGCCCTGTAACTAATCAAAAAGTCATCTATTTTGGGGAAGGGGTATTTGTTCTGACGCACTTTATTTAGCTTTCGGTAGTCTATACACATACGGAGGGAGCCATCTTGTTTCTTACAAATGTAACTAGCACACTCCAAGGTAAAGTACTGGCCTGATGAAGCCCTTATCTAATAGTTCTTCAACTGTTCCTTCAATCGAGCTCGACAGAGCCATTCTGTCGGAGGGATGATATAGGTCGAGGGCAATTCGGCAATAAATCAATTGCAAAATTCCATCTCTTGTTCAAATACTGTGGAAGTCTCATCTAGGAATACGTCAAAATTCATTGACTAATGAATGGACTGGAGAGTAGGGGACTACCTTGACAACATCCCGAACCCCGACAATGTGATACTGCAACCTTTGCTATTAACTTCCTTGCCCGAAGATAGGAATAAACCTACTTGTTGGCATGGAATGGATTACCTTTCCACTCCTCATATTACCTCTCCTGGAAAGTGGAACTGACATTTTTGGTCCAACATTCTATATTGTCATAACATGTGCTAGAATAATCCATACTAATAATTGCATCAAGCTAATCATTTCTAATTCTACAGTCTGCTAATAACCGCGAATTAACAACTTTTACTACACCCCGTAAGACCTCTTTGGCTATGATGGAGTCACCAATGGGGGTAGACACTGAAAAGGTCGCTGAAGTAGTTCTGCTGAATACCAAACTTCCGGACACTAACAGCAGTAACATAAGACAAAGTGGAACCTGGTCTATCAAGACATACACTCAATGAGAGCAAATGTCTAGCATACCCGTTACCATATACGGCGAGGATCTGACTTCTTTTGTCTCAGTAAAGCAGAAAAAGTGATTCGACCGGTGCATGTTCATCCATTTGGATGATTACACGCAACCGCACGTGGTCGAACAAGAAAGGCAAATGGCTCAAGTGCTGGGCATCGATCCCGGTGGACTGACTACGGTATCAATCTAATCAAGGTCAATAAACTTTAACCTTAAAATGCAAAGATAAACAAGCAGGTTAGAAGATTTTGATATTTTGTTTCCGTAATTTGTATTGAGTCTTAAATGAATATACAATTTGAGTCTCGAACTATAAGCAAGGATACGCCGAGGCTAAAACGAACATGTAGAGAAATAAATTATCGATACAATTTGATTAATCTTTTCCTCCGGTTGCTGGTCGAGAATTGGCGTCATGGGTTTAAACTCATATTTAACCCAACTTAAGAATCGGCCACCTCCACCAGGGTAAAACACTACTGTGATAAAAAGAAATTCCATGTTCTAGCCATACAAAACTAATTCTATAATTGACAATGACTTTCAGGTATATTTCTATCCTGAAGGTAATCAATTTCAATTTTCCCAAACTAAGAAAAGATCATATCCCTATCAATTCACAGCTTCAATTTCTACCTTCTCGAGTGAAACTGACTCCTTGACAGATATACATTAACATTGGTCACACATTAATGCAGTAAGAACAAGAATTAATAGAACAACCATGGAAGAAAGATGGAAACTAAGTGATCAGTAATTACATTTCACTACAAATGTTCTTAACCTCAGCAAGAAGTGACTTAGCCACTCATTTGTGATTAAACATCATCAAACGAAAGGGAATCATACAAACAATTGAAAGAAAGGAGAAAGAGATAGAGAAAAACCCTATGATTTTCGTCCCCTCAACTGCCTGTAACCCACGTTCTTGCTCCACCAAGTCAAAATAATTGAAAATGAACTCAAGTGTTCTATTTATACTATGGGAATTTTTCCTGGTCAATACAACGTGTCACGGAGTGCATCGCGGAGCACCGCTCCGTGACACGGCACGAACGCCAACCTCACTGGAATCCGGCCCTCCAGGTATCTATGCCCAGCTGCCCACGACGTGCAACGCTGGCGCTTGGCCAACGTGCCACGGCTGCAACGCGCACCTTCACTGGGAATTCCATGTTCTGTACTAGGTCCAACGCTGCTATGGAGGCAACGCGACCTCCTCCGAAATTGGCCAATCTTTATCATCCGAGGCAGACTGCATCTGGCAGATACAGCGTGACACTTGGCTCCATCGCTGAGCACCTTTAATTCATGCTTCTGGCCTTTTCCTTGTCGCTCCGGTCCATTCCCGATTTCTCCAAACATGCATCTTAGCTTCCTAAAATTGTCTTTTTCCCCGCAAAACAATACTAATCATGTTGGTTAGTATAAATTCCTCACCTTTAACTATAATTTTACATGAGAATGTACCAACATCGATGGATAAACAAGACGAAATGACGCATTTGAGTATCACTTGGGCATAGGGGTGGGCAAAACTCAAAACCAAAAAACCAGAACCCCGGTTTCTGCTTTTCGGTTTTCGGTTTGGTTTCGGTTTATTTTATGGTCGTAATTCAGTTTTCGGTTTTTTCGGTTATGGTTCACCGGTTTTCGGTTAAACCGAATAACCGAATATATATTAAAATTATTTTAATTACTTTTATAATAAATAATTAAATTAAATAAAAATTAAAAACCCTAAACTAATCTAAATCCTAAATGCTAATCGCCTAACTTAATTCCTTCCTCAAGTTTTCCTCCGTTCGACACTCAACAGCCGACTATTCCACTTCAATCCTCCGCTGCCAGCCAAAGCGCCGCGCCAAGCTTCGATCGCCCCAGCCCTCGGTGCCCTCAGCCCTCATTGCTTCGATGCGACGATGCCGACGGTGTCTCCCTACTCACCAGTCGGCAGAAATGCCAGTCACCACTCACCAATACCGGCAGCAGTCACCACTACCACACTAACATTCGGTAGTCACCACCACTACCATTCGGCAACTCAACAGTCGCTCGTCAGCCACGCTCCATTACCCACACGCCCATCACGCCACCCTATTTCCCAACTCCCCATCGACTGCCATAGCTCCTCAGGTCTCGTCTTCACTCTTCCGGTCATCGTCGACTCCACCATTCACTCGAACCTCAAGTCTCAACAGGTAAGTCCTCAACAAATTAACAATCCCATTAACATTATTCCAATTCCCAACTAGACTCGACTCGGATGACTTTGGAACTGGAAGTCTCCCATCGCCATCGCCCATCATCAGTCTTCAATCACTGATTCACTGTAGCGTGAAACCTTTTTTATGGGTTCTTATAAATTTGTTTTGGGTATAATTTTTTGTGTTCATCATTACCCTCACCTAATTCGTGTTTTCTGTATTGACAGATCTAATAGATGCATCAGATGTGATCATGTGAATGTATCTATTATTATTTCAGTGTTTCGCTGAGTTTAACAAATCATTGATAATGTATGCATTATTATATATCGAGTGGTAAAAAGCTATGTATGCATTATTATATATCAGAAAAAGCCCATCAACCAAGTTCCAAAAACCGAATAACCGAAATAAATAAACCGAACCGAATAAAAAACGAACTGAACTGAATTAAAACAGTTCGGTGTTTGGTGTCTTTATTCATAACCAAAACCGAAAAACTAAACTAAAATTTGGAAAAATCAACCAAATACCGAACGCTCCACCTCCCTACTTGGGCATCATAAATTGCCCAAGATCACTTACCCTACACTTAAAAAACCTTTTGTTCGTCCTCGAACAATAATCTTACACCTCATGCACTTGACACCCAATCATGGCTACTCTGGCTCTATTAACCGCTACGTGTTATACCGATTATTTAATATAGCAAATCATCAAGAAACATGCATAGTCTCATCAATACAATGACATTCAACACATCAAGACCTCCTAGACTCAAGAATCGACTCTCGATATTGGCAAACTCATGAAAATTAGCCGATCAAGATATTCGATACGAAATTCAATCTCTCGTCAAGCATGTGCCTCACAACACAAGAGAATTTCCCTTTTTCAATCACATGGAATCAAAATATTACATGCAGGGGTATATAAACAATGATTTCGCTCTCTCTCCCAAAAGAATTCACATGCATCATGTCATGAACCTTAGGCTTGCCTCTAGTGTATTACTCTTACTAATATAAGGACGCGTGATGTAAGATCACGTAGGACTTAACGTGGTTGTAATGTCAGCTACTTAACTAGTAAACAATCACAAACCAATATTAGCAACTAGCTTCCTTAAGTATTTTTCAATACATCCCATCAACATTATGGGCATTGTTTCTTCCTTCATCCTCCCATTCTTGAAGTTCTTTTATTTTTGTTCCTATTTCTTTAAGCCCACCCGACTTAAACAAGCAAAGATTAGTTATACATCTTTATTTTCTTTAACTGCAAGTGCACCTTTGATCTTTCTTTACTTTCATCACTTTGCTTTTTCTTTCTTTTTCACAATTCTCACTCCTTGACACTGTGGGAAAATTATTTTTCTTGAGCGCTTAAGAGTTTTGGATCAAATTTATGGATAATGAAAAGAAGGGGTTAAGCTCGATTTACACCTTTTCAACGAAAGAAAAATTATAGCTAAAGGCTCAATGGGCTAACTAGGATTGACATTCGAGGTGGGTGCTGATACTGAAAAAACCGGTTAAAACAAAGAAACGCCTACATCCTTTCCGACACTACACTTCCTTCATTTCGTTTCGTACACACCAGGCAAGTTCTAGACAACACAATAGCATGAAATAACCGAAACCTCACTAGACACTCATTGCACATGCTCAACTCAAGAAATATCTGGCGGCACTCTTCAATCAGCTTGCATAAGAATTCAAACATTAAGCCTCAATCACATCGCATCGACTTCTATGGCCTAGGTATCTCAACATATTTACAAAGATATGCTTTCATATGAATCACCTTGCATTCTAAATATCAATGTACAACACGCAACAGTAATTTCGAAATCATAAGTAGCAACACGTTTGGGATACAAACAAACAAACAAAAATAAACTAAAGAACAAAAACTACTCCTATCGACTACATTTCTATTAAGACGGTCGTCATCCATCCATCATAGGGAACGGTCACTATTTACGACTTCGGTTCAATGGGACTATTCTCGGTAAAAGAACCAAAAACAAACGCGAGAAACCCAATCATAAATTTTTTTTTAAAAATATTTTTTCTATCTATTTATTTAATACTTTCTATAAAAAAAAAAATATTTACACAACCAGCTAACAAATATCCAATAGCTTCACATTAATTACAATACAAAAACATACACACAAAATCACAAGGTCGCAATTCTTTTCCAAGCACAACAATAGAACATGAAAATCAACAAAACAAGACAACAACTAGCACCTAACTACTACCACCTCACCCCACATCTTAAAACCGAACACTCGTCCCTGTTCATACATTCAACATAGCACAAAAGTGGGGTGGTGAAACTCCCCCGATCAATCGAAGTATTCAACTTCTTCATCATGGTGCCGCTGCCTCATCTCCCAATGTCTGAATCTCCCGCTGCCCATCCGACTCAACATCGGAGTCCTCACGATGCGGTCTCCTCATCGATGGGGACGCCTTCATCCGCTACTGTGCTCCTCAAAAGTTGGGCCCACCCGATATAGAGCCCTAGCATTTTCACCGAAGGGGTAGTCTAAGTCGCCGGCTACAGCTCATCCTCTCGTTGCCGGGTTTCTCAACATTATGCGCAGTTTCTTGAGCATTCAGATCTCAACATGCGGGCTATGTATCGATTATCCAGAGTATGTCGCTGGCTAGTAAGAACTGGCCCGGGAGTGGTTTCGGGTTCCTGGTCTTTGTGATCCGCCTGCACGCCTATCCATCTCGCGGGATGTAATCCGTGGCCTCTTCCTCAATATCCAGGCCCCCGCAGGAACGCGCCTAAGCCACCAAAGTCCCGTACCCGTGCCCTTGATGCAATCGGGCTCTCTTCACGGCGGATAAGTGATCACCGCCCTAACATTGGACTTCCAGCCCTTTTCATCAAGGCATAGACCAGCACACGATCCGGCATGACATCTCGTCATGTGCACCCCGAATCAAAGTACGTGAACAAAATAATTCTGGCCAGATCCCGGCTTCCCTGCTCATATGTGAGTAGGGCAATGTCTGATGGTAGCCCTCTCCTTATGCCTGCTCCAACGTGCTGTCGAACGGCTCCATACAAGGTGCATCTGATATCTGCATATGGTGGAGTGATGTTCACCGGAGTACATGGGCGTCAGGTTCCATGCCCCAAGATGGCATCGTGTGATGGAGCTCAAGAGTGACAATTTAACCCCTTATTTTGACGGTGTGACTGCGGAGCGTCGGGTTCCACTCTGTATAGAACTCCTGAATCAAGTGCATTGCACTCCTTGGGCTCTTTGAAAATGGTCAGCCCAGCAGTGTCAATCCCGTGGACAATTCGAGGGAACTCCCGTGCCAAAGGCTCCCTTGCAATGTGCTCCTCGGGAAGTACTTGTTCTCCTTATGCGGTGTACTACTTTCTTCCTCGCTCGTCACCTATCGGGTTCGTATTGGCGGCATTGGCTGCGCGGAACCACCGGTGCTGCTGGAATCGCTGCTCCCAGTCTAATTCTTTCCCTTCCGGCGCCCGATGTAGATGCCTCTTCCCTTGTCTTGCTTGCTTGCCATTGTTCCCGCCAAATCAAGCGCATACCCCACAATGTTCACAACAAAATTAGCATCGACTAAGTTTGGGTTACGCTAGGCCACCCCACACTCTAGTCTTCAGCCACAATCACAACATTACGGCAAGACAATTTCTCTTTTTCCAATTTACATAACAAAAACAAGCAACAACAACAAAAATGCCTCAGGCATTCGTGAGAATTCAACGTATAAATTTATGTACTACTGATTTCATAATACCTAATCACAATATTACCATCGATAAATATTTCATCACATAGCACTTAACGAAAATTTCTATCAAACACAAACCTATGCTAAATTCACCAATTTCATGCATATCACAATTTCATTATCCCGAAAATCCATCGCTCCTTTAGCATATTAACGCATAATAACACAACTCACCTCACCCAACATGCACAACCCAACAAGAATTTTACATTTCAACTCAATTTTAACTTCTTCATATTCAAATTCAAACCCTAGCTACAATTTCACAAAAATTCGGGCAAGTATGTATATATCGCGTTCATACAATCACAATGATATTACGAACATCAATCAACACAACTTAAAATGAATTTGCTCACTTCCTACTTAGGGCAAGGTTTACTCACATCACATGTTCAAAATTGAAAAAATTCGACAAGAATTGAGATAGAGTTGAAGAACATACCTTGAACTCGATAAAATCGAAGAAAACTTTGAAGAAAAATGTGTGCCTGTGTCCGTGTCACGCTGACGCAAGGAAGGATTTTTGGGGTGTTTGTTTACGGAGGGGAGAAAGAATGGGAAAACAGGCAAAATCGGGGTTAAAAGGTGGATAGGCGGGTCACCCGGCGACCCGGGTGTGACCCGACGTGAAATAACACTAACGTGTCACGGAGGGTAAGAGCACTCCCTCCGTGACACGTAGCCATCTCGCTATAAGGTTCTGAAATTTTAAAAATTCCAGAATTACACCTCAACGTGTCACGGAGGGTAACGCGGAGTCCCTCCTCCGTGACACGGAGCCATCGCGTAGGCTCACCGTTTTGCCACTTCTAATTTTTTTTTTTTCACCATTTTTTTCCTTGTGATTCTTACATTTTTGCCCTCCGTTCCACCTGAAAATCATCTCACTACAAGCAATTGTTAAATCACAGTTTCAACACACAATTTTTTTTTTTTCATTTATTTATTTATTTATTTATTTATTTATTTTTTCAATTATTTCTCACAAGCATTACATTCACCAAAAATCATTAAGCACAAGAATTTTAAAATTTTCCCAAGCCTCAACTTAACATTTAACGAGGGTGAGAATACTCCCTGAGGCCTTAGGCCTAGCTAACAAAGATGTTGCTCAATCCTTGCACAAGTGGGTGTTCACCCCACACTTTTTCTCTTCCATGCTTGTTAGCTTCCTCCTCCACGGGTACTTACTTCTCCATCTGTGCTTAACTTTCCACCAAAACAACAAAAAAGATGAAAAATAAATAAAATCAAATCTAATGCAAGAAATAAAAATGGTACCTGTGTACCTCTTTGGGTTGCCTCCTAAGCAGCTTAATTTACTGCACAAGGCACGACATATTACATTGCAATCAAGCCCACTCGGGCATAAGTGATCTCACCCCTAATTTCTTCTCTAATTTCTTTTATGTTCTAGGGGTGGTGGTGAAAAGATGAAAGGACTGCTGGTAGATGTTGTCTTTTGAAACTTATTGGCCCTTAAGTAAGTCAAGTCATTTTGTCTTCCGAGTTAGCAAATTTCAAAATACATGCGGCTTGGTCCTCCTCTAGAAATTTCTCTGCGTTTGAAGACTCCATTTCATGTCGTCAACCAAACTCATGTCGAAAAATGCGTCGAGGTATGGGGTCCAATGCACCTCGACTCTGAAACTGCATTGTGATTGACCTCTCATCGGGCACCTTCTCCGCATCAACACTGTCTCTCCATTAATGATAAATGGGGTATACTCCATCTCTTCTTCAAAGGCATGAATTTTTCTATAAGTGTGAGCCCATCACGGGGACAACAAAGAGATTCTAATTTTCGGGCTTCATCCAAAAATGCACCCTTGTCTTCCTCTTGTAAGTCTTCTTGAATATCACCTACTACTGTTACCTGCAATTTATCACAAGCCTCAGCCTTAGCAATCATCTCCGTGAATTTAACGCTCATCCTTTCTAGAGCCTCGCATTCTCCTCTTGCTGAACTCTCAATGTTACCATCGCTCCTTCATTGCTTCGATTGCCAAGGAGTTGTTTCAAAGATGTCTTCTATTCGAGCTTGGCGTCCCAAGTCCTCATTTTCAGCATGCCTATATTCATCAAAAACAGAAGGATCATGTAGGGGCTCGGAAGGAGAGTATGCATTCTGACACCATCCCAATGGCCACCTTGACCACCACATATGTTGCCCGTGTTAGCGTTGTTGCCACAAGTGGGGTCCTCCGAAATTCAAGGGCCAAGATCACTAAAATATGAGTATCCACTCATTTTAAACCATTTGTATTCCACTTCATGTCATGTCAAGAAGGGTATCCGAAAATCAAAAAGAATTAAAACAAACACTAACACCAAGTTGTCAGCTGACTTTTATAGAAATCGTAAACTAACCTTAAGAGAACAATTTACCAATTGCCAGTCCTCGCAACGCCCCAAAACTTTGTTCGTCCGTTTGGATGACTACACGCAAGTGCACGTGGTCGAACAAGTAGTAAATGGCTCAAGTGTTGCTATCGATCCCACAAACGGACTCGGACTACGGTATCAATCTAATCAAGTGTCAATAAACTATAACTCTAAAATGCATAACAAAGGTGAAGAAGATTTTGATATTTTTTGTTTCCTAATTTGTACCGAGTCTAAAACGAGGGCACAATTTGATTCTGAACTATAAGTATGAGGATGCTGAGGCTAAAACGAACATGTAGAGAAATAAATTATCAAACAATTGATTAATCTTTCCTCCTATTGATAGTCGAGAATTATTGCCTATGGATTAAAACTCATATATTTAACCCAACTTAAGAATCATGAACCTTCCACCTACATTTCTGTGATAAAAGAAATTCATGTTCTAGCCATACAAAACTGATTCCGTAATTGACTAATACGACTTTCGTGTATATTTCTATCCTAAAGGTAAATCAATTCTCAATTTTCCCAAATCCAAGAAAAAGATCATATCCTGAGTAAATTCACAACTTTCCAATTTCTTTCTCAAGTGAAACCGACTTTTTAGATATACATTAACATTGGCCACACATTAATGCAGTAAGAACAAGAATTAATAGAACAACCATGGAAGAAAAAGATGGAAAACCAAGTGGATCAGTAATTACATTTCACTACAAATGTTCTTAACCTCAGCAAGAAGTGAATTTAGCCACTCATTTGTGGATTAAACATCATCAAACGAGTGTAAATCATACAAACAATTGAAAGAAAGAGAAAGAGATAGAGAAAAACCTAAGATTTCCCGTCCCCTCAACTGTCTGTAACCCACGTTTCTTGGTTCTACCAAGTCCGAATAATTAAAAAATGAACCTAAGTGTTCTATTTATACTAGTGGGAATTTTTCCTGCATTGTCAAGCAACGGTCACTGAGTGCATCGTGGAGCACCGCTTCCGTGACATGACGTAACGCGAACCTCATCGGAATCCGACCCTCCAGGTATCTATGCCCAACGTGCCACGGCGTGCAACGCGGGGCTTGGCCAACGTGCCACGGCTCCAACGCGCACCTTCACTGGAATTCCATATTCCAGTAATTAGGTCCAACGCTACCTGAGGCAACGCGGACTGGAAATTGGACAACTTTTATCATCCGGGGCAGACTGCATCCGCGATGGCAGCGTGACACGGCTCCATCGCGGAGCCCCTTTAATTCATGCTTTCCTTGGCCTTTTCCTTGCTCGCTTCCGAGTCCATTCCTGATTTCTCCCAACATGCATATTTCCTAAAATTGTCTTTTTCCCTGAAACAACACTAATCATGTTGGTTAGTATAAATTCACCTTTTAACTACAATTTTACATGAGAATGTACAAATATCGATGGATAAACAAGACGAAATGACGCATTTGAGTATCACTTGGGCATAAAAATCTGCCTCAAGATTAGTGCCTGAGCTAGATTCCCTTTGATCTCATTCTCGGCTCTGGGAGGATAGAGTCGAGAGCCTATGCCATGTCGGTGATGCCGGCATGAGACCATACTAAAGATCTGTCCCCGTCGCCTCCCGATCACTCTAACTCCCGACTGACAGTCTCTCATCAGGTGACCTCCTGCTCGTGGATGTAACACGCATAAGAACCATACCTACATTCCCAAAGATGACGGTGCGACTATAAATAGGGCAAAGTGGCATGGTATATCTACTCGCTTCGAATTTCTATTGTTACGAGCCCGATGGTCGAGACTTCCCTGGCCTTGACTGCCCTCGATGGCCTGATCTACTACCCTACTACTGCTGCGGATGAGGGTTTGGGTGGGCCTACCTGATTAGCCGCGGGCCTGGGTCCACCCTGAATTCCCGCCCGTGACATCACTCGGTCTAGCCCCGCGGTGGCTGTCTTCTTATTCATTCTTTTCTATCTTTGTCAAAGCAGTTCAATTCCCCAATGCTTTGAGCAAATTACTGAACATAGGAAATATCCACATCCTCTTGTAGAGTAGGTGTGATACAAGTCTCTACATATTTTGGATTCAGCCTTATGATAAACCGGGCACCTAGCTGGCATGGTATCTACAAAAGCCGGTGCATATCGGGCCAGGGAATCAAAATTCATAGCATACTCCCGGAAAACTTATCGAGCCTGTTCCAGATGCAAAACTGATCTACCTGGGCTTGTCGAATCAACCACGGCAAATAATGATCCAAGAAAGTTTCAAAAGCGGACCAAATTAGAGGGGAACATCTCTACCTCGGGACCTTTCGCAACTCGTACTCATAACATTGTTGTATTCCATAGGCGAAATACTACTAACTCAACTGGATTTTGTAGGTGTATCATGCATTACTCTAAAGATTCGCTGCAGCTAGTCCAAAAAGTCTTGAGGGCCCTCATCCCGGTCTGTCCTTGTAAAAACTCGTTGAGATCAGAGCAAGGAACTCTCAAACCTCGAACTACTCCTCACAACTCTCCCGAAGACTCGCAGAATTCAATGACGCCATCGGCCGTCGCCGTGTGGCCATCATTCGAGCTATCATTAAAACAATACTCCAAACCTTCTATCTGATGGAATTGGTGATAGAGATTGCTGGTGGTGGTGCCGACACATCTCGCAGCCTCCGATGGCTCTCGGGCGTGGCGGAGAGTGTCGGGGAGACCGAGATGTAGTCTCCTAATGCCCTCGTGAGATTGGGCTAACCCGACTAAGGTACCTTGTTGGTGCCTTCTCCTACTTCAACATCTAATTCTTACCAGTCGTGATCTGTCACGCGTCTGTCATTTCTGTAGAAAAAGCAATTACGGTAAGCATATAGGGACTCATCCTCATACAAAGACAACTCTATAGCACGATTGGAAGAGAAGGAAGAGTAACCATCCTTACATGCCTCGCAACCTCCTGTCTATTGTATGTGGTGCAAAACATATCCCTAGGAAAGATTCTACTTGGCACGGCCGTGCACTCCCTAGATACGACCTCGCGGATACCAAGTTTGTCACACCACCTTGGGAGGCACAGACTGGGCACCTGTGCCCTACTAGGGTCTCAACTATTAATTCGAGCTGAAGCACTCTATTGCATAACTAACACTAAATCTAAAATCAAGAAACCAACGGGCTCTATCTCTGGCTGTAAACACATCTCGGCCGACAAGGTCTTATAGACACCTGTAAAAAAGAAACAAATATACCAAGAAACAGATAATAATAGGGAATCTTATGCAGTCCAACAAGACCACCATGATATCTAGTAATGATTGTAAAGTAAATCAGAAGTGTAAACTAAGTTGTGGCTGACAAGGCTACTAACTAACAGCTAAACAAGGCCCCACACAGCCAATCACGCAAGAGGAAACACACATATGGGCCCCATACGACCATCAACAACTAACCACAAAAGAAATTAGAAACAGCCTCATGAAGCTCTCTAGGAGTGATATATTGGTCAAGACAAGGCCCCGACCTACCCATAAACCGTACACACAAAAAAAATTCAACCTTCTAACTGGAGCTCCGAGGAAGGAGCGACTGCAATCGCTAATCTGGATGAAACTAGGAAGGACCTTGATCCGAGTCTAGCTGCAATTACAGGAATAATGCAGCGCCTGCATGGGCGTTAGTATAATATGTACGAATATGTAAGGCAAAGAATCGAAATGATTGAATGAAATGAAATGGAAATCAAAACTAATTGAAAGAAAAGGATAGAAAATACCACCTGTATAGATGAACTTCTTACTGTCTAATCTATTAGTAACTAATACAAACAAGAACCTTACCTAGCCTCTATAAGACGAAAGGTATAGCAAGCACAAAATGACATCATCCAGGTAAGCCCCCATGGGGCCCTCGGTGAGTACACTTCCCCAATCTATATACCTCTAATGAGGTCATACTGTGTCATCTATACCATAGCCGACCTACCATCCCTTGGGTCTGCAACTGAGCCCGCTCGGCCCCTAATCTATAGATGTGTCTGAGTCCGGTGGACTTTTGATATTTGATATCGCACCCGGGCACCAGGCTCGATAGGGGGTGTAAGGTAGAGTCGATCGACATAACAGTAGTCCAGCCATGGAATGGACTGTATAAGGACCTTGACCCCATCTTCGTCCCTTGCGGATGGCATACTGCTTGTTGAGCGACGTTATCTCGCCCTGTAGAGCGCCGACAGCTTAGTAACCCCGGGTTGGCTTGCGGGAAGGCTATGAAGGCGTAATCAATCCCTAAACTACACATGGAATACCGATCATAGCTAATAACAATCATCCATAATATGCTTCTGATCTTCATACTGGGATTCAGACTGAGTTATAATACTAAAGGAACTAACTTGTCACAGACATTTTCCTTAACATACCTGGATCGCCGATTTCGGATTAGCTGGTGAGTTTCAATCCATATTCATCAGCTTTATCTAACAAGAATTGTATTACCGGAAGAATAAGGCTAGTTTCAGTACTAAATTCAGCAAAAATTATAACTTATATAAATATTAACTATACTTTGAATTAGCAAAACACAATCGAAACGTATAATTTCTCGAAAGTCTATAAGGGAGAAATGCTTACTTGAAGCTGCATGATTGTATAGAAATTAGTTTGGAGCAATTTCGACAACTTTTTCTCGGCGGGGCTATGATTTGCCCGACGAATTTCGCGAAAATAACACTGTAGTAATTCTCCATGGCTAAATCTGGATACTCAAAAAGCTAATTTTAAATTCGGATTGTGTTTGGTAGTGTAATCGACGAAAAAACATTGAAAACTACAAAATCTACTCTTCTATCTAAGGGGAAATATTGAAATGAACATGGAATTAAAAGGAGGGGTTTTATATATGTGTGGTCGGCCAAGGGTAGCACCCCATGCTACCATATCGCTGGTCTCCCTGTCGCACTGTTCCCCTTAAGGCACAGCATTGGCGTGCTGCGCTCTCAAGGCGCTAGTAGGCCTGGGCGCGCCGTGCTAACCAAGCTGCGCTGCTGGCTGGCGCATCTTCCTAGCCCTATAATGCCTGGGCCCATCCACGCTTATTTCCGAGGCTCAGACACAAGCTCTTCTTATTCACCACCAAACACATGCGTTCCTATTAAACGTTAACATTTTGCTGGAGGTAAGATAATGATTCTTGGTAACTAAATATATGGAATGCCCATAGATTAATAAGACTTCGCTAAAATGTCACTTACAATCCGTAGAGGGAGTTTATAAAATCAACTACAAGTCGCATATGACTTACTTTCAAACTTATTCATCCTTATCAAAATCACTTATGAACTCTTATACACCTCGTACGCTGATAATATGTCTCCAGGCAAGAGTCATAATTTAATAATGAATTTTCAAATTTCTCTCCAATTACGCCCATGCTTACAATCCACAAAATGGAATTGGCAAAGCTTGTTTGTTGGGACCAGAGGCATTTGCAGAATTTCCTACAATACCGTTGGTTTACATCACTTACGGGCGTAAATGTATGTGGGCCTGTAGTTGAAGGTTATTGTTTTTCCTTTTCTGCACTTAATTCTCCATGTATGGTTCAGAAGTAAATTTTTCCTATCCTCGGACTTACATGTACTTTTTCCTTAACCCTCTTTCGAGTTCAAATCTGATATCACACACCCATTAATTTACTACTTGGATTTCCTCCCAAGAAACGCTTGATTTAACATCATGGCACGATGTAGATACTGCCAACATAATGCAGATCTCATGGGTTTCCTTATTAGGAAGCGCTTGATTTAACATAACGACACAATAAAAATACCTCGTACTCTAATTAACCAAAGGTCGGGTGGTCCTTAAGATGAAACTATTCCACCAGCTTGTCTTCCCCATAGTTATTGATATGACGTTTCGTTCCCTTTTAGCCATTTACCTTGAATGTACACGTTCCATCTTTCTCAAACTCTAGTTCCACAACACCATATGAGGGAAACATTCACCAGCTGAATGGTCCCCAAACCATTAGTCTTCAGCTTCAAGGAAGAAATTTAAGTCTCGAGTTAAAGAGTAATACCTGATCAGATGGATAGAACCTCATCGCTGTATCATCTTGTCCTGCATCTGCTTTTATCCCCAACTTTACACAGTTGTGCTTTCATAGTCTTGGAAATGGAATTTATCCATCTCATTCAATTACCCGTACTAAGTTTGCAGTTTGACTCAATCCATGTTTAGCTTCTTCAAGGCCCATATAGCCTTATGCTCATGTTCTACTACAAGGTGGCATGCCTTGCCAAAAACTAAAGTCGGTACGGAGAGGATCTATTAGGTTTTGGTCAGCCCCATATGCCTACAGTGCATTATATAGCCAGACCAGTTAGTGTGGTTTGCATTCATTGTTTTAGCCTAGTACGCAATTTCTTTGTTAGAGACCTCAACTTTACCTCTTGTATGTAGAAGGTAGGGAGTTTTTCTACTTTGTTTTTTTACCCATATTTCAAGAGGAAATCTCTTCAAATACCTTGTTAAAAAGTGACAACTCCATCACTGATTATGTAACATCTAGTGCCAAACCTAGAGAAAATGTTCTTTTTAGAAAAACAAGCCACTTCTTAGCTTCATTATTAGATACTGCCACAACTTCAACCCAGTTGATACAATCCATTCCCACTAAGATATATGTCATCCCAAGAAATTGTAAATACCTCAAACTTGGGAGATGATAGATATCCATTGTCTCACTTGACTGAGTGAACCCTACAACAATCTAATTTCAACGGGATATAACCGATGAGGTTTGGCATCACGACAACAACTGAATCAAGGTACAACAGGTCATAATAGAAGGTCGCACCTACCAACCAATAGATAGATATGCAATCGACTGACAAGGATACAAAATGGAATACAATATGTACAATAGGGACATCTAGGCCTACAATAACAATGCAAGATAACCACAACAATGTCTACTGTTCTATGAATAAAACCGTAATCAGCCAATCCCAGACAGGACCCTGAATAACCCATTACCATGGCACTGGAAACTATGAAGACTTGGAGCTTACCAACTTAAGTAGAACTCCACTATGAACATATCCCATCTACCTACTGATCAACACCTATAGGTACAGCAAAGTAGTTCCCACCAGGCGCGCATGAAATGTACCAAGTATGTAAGGCGAAATGGACAATATGATACAGATTTCAGATCCACAAAGTATGCAAGGCAATAACAAGAAACCAATGGATATTAACAATAAGGAAAATTAGAAATCAATTAAGGAAAATAGGAGCTTATTAGGGCCCCAGCCTGGAAAGTCCAAAGAAACAACACCTAAATGATATAACTCACCAATCACCACCTGCACCATAATAGTATCCACTCGACTATCTTACCTAGCCCAACTCTAGGCCCTTTCAACAAACACGACCACCACCTGTTCACGTATGCAATGCACAACTATATAGAATAATTCAGTTTAACCAACACAATTCATACAATAATCAATAACAAACACCACAACTTATATCCACTCTTGTTAGGTAAACACCTCACGTCTTATAGGTCTAATGGCATGTACAAGATAAGCAATACTAGAAAAATCATCAACAACCATTGTAATAACCCGAAAGGTGCCTTAGATCAAACCTAAGACTTTTAGCAGGAAATGGCACCAGAGTGACAAAATGACTCAAGGAATGAGTTATTGTGAGGAACAACGACCCATTATGTGCCTCATTTTAAACCCTCAGTTAAAGCTTCCTAGAAACAATGAGTCAAGTGATGACTCGTTGTTCATGTAATGGGTCATCCTAAGGGGGGTCATTAAGTGGAGTTCAAAAAGGGCCAAATTCAATTGAGAAAATGGAAGGATAACACGACATGTTGTGATTGTGTCAACCTATGGAATTGATCTCTTGGAAGGATTTCAGAATTAGTACACCTTGTGACAAAGCGGTGACAATGAGAGAAGTGATGAGTCATTTTAGCATGTAACGACTCGTACTCTCTAGCCATTGGTTGGGGAAATAGAAAAGTAACAAAAGTATTCTAGAAACATCAAGAGGATCCAACGAGTCGTCAGGTCTAATAATGACTCATTGTATGAGGTCAGCAAATGACGGTCAAAGTTTTTAATCAATTACCTAGGGGTGTTTAGGTGAAATCCTAAGCTTCTAACTCCTAAATTAAGTTGTTTTAAGCCTCCTAAAAGGGTGTTTTAAGGGTTTAAACTTACACCCTAATACCAAAATAGTTTAATACAAAATGTGCAAAACATGTGACAATAAATACGGGAATAACAGCATCTCGCTGACTCAATGCTGGTTTCAACGACGATATAGCATAGAATATGCGGCCGTAATTTGGAATATCCTGAGTTTGTAAGGCAAAACATGCTAGTAAAACACATTATGAGCACAGCATAGATCGATAAAGACTATGAGAGTAAGGATAGCGTGCTAAAAATCATATATATGAAATATACATATTCATAAGGTACTTATTGTATGTTGAACATAATGACCCAAGGTATAGGATGTAGGATATCATATAACTCAGTCGCTCAAAATCGTAAGTGAAAGCTTATAAACTGATCAATGGGTCAAATATGCTATAAAATATAGTATCATAAATTATGAACATGAGTAATCGAAAAACAAGAGGAGCAGCGGGAGATTCTTATAACCGACATACCCTACATGAGAATACATGGAACTAACCTAAATCCCTTTAGTCGGGAGGTGTTCAAACCTTGTTAAGGGCAGAACTATGAAAAAGGCATGATATCACTCATGGGTATCTCTCTAAGTACGGGGATGAGAGACACCTATGGAGGACCCCATCACTCCGAGACTGGGTGCGCCGGGAACCCCGGCTCTACTCGGTGTTGAATAGTTCTCCTAAAATGTATGCAGAGCCTATATCATAATCATGAAAACATACTTTTTAAGTTGTCACGACCAGAACATGGGTCTAGATTGAGACACAGGACAAGTACTTGAGAGACTCCAAGTCGACTCATAGCATGAACATACATCTAACTCAATCAATAAAAGTAAGATCAACATAATAAGACAACAGAAGTTCAAAATAACTTGAAATATGAACATACAAATACAAGTCTGAAGTTTAATACCTATGTCTGAAAAGCCTCTATTTTCTAATAAGTTGATGGGACAAGATCAAAACTAACTTTCAACCGAAACTGAAAATATAAAGATAATTGATAAGGAACGATCCTCGGGAGATGAGGATCAACTAAGACTGGATGCTAACCCCAAAAACTAGCTAGTGATGCTGAGTCTGATGTCGAAGCCTGTATCATAAAATGATACTGCATAACATATGTGGTCAGTACTGTGGAATATAATTTTAGTATGCAAGATAAGTAAAATCACTTAATTAAGTGTAAAACTATAAAAATGAATTTCATAAAACATAATCAAGATAAGGTTTGAGAGTAAGGCTGTATGCTATATTTTCTAAAATCATGATCTGAACATAACTGCATATTATACTTATTCGAATGACTCCAAAGCTAAAACGATAATCATAAGTAAAACCGAACGTCGTGGTCAAACTTTTAAAATATATATATATATATTATATATATATATATATATCATACATTAACATATAAATATATCATGAAAGATAAGCATGCATAACTGAAATCAGAAAATTTTGTTTTCCCGTTTCACCCCCGTGTCCGATTTTAGGGCTTCGGGACATTACAATTATCTCTCTCCCCGGGAAACATTCATCCACGAATTTTGGAAAACATAGAGAAAAGCAGAGAAATGCAATCATCATATTCAAATACTAATCATATAAGCTGAAAACTGACGGGATGAATGCATCCGAACTGAACTACATGGTTGAACTAAATTCATGAATCACACATACATACTTTGACACAGCAAACTGGACACAAGGAACAACATATAAACCGAATAGAGTTTTAGGTAAAAAACTAATACCTCAAGCTACACCCGAACTAGAAGGAATACATGTGGTATCAGCCATCATGTTCACCTTCGGCTTCCCACGTAGCTCCCTCAACAATCTGATTCCGCTACTAAACCTTGACCGAAGCTACTCCCTTCTTCTTAGACTTCGAACCCGAGATCCAATATTTCCACCGGAACCTTTTTATAACTAAGGCTGTCTTTTACATCGACACTGTCCACTGAAACAATTTAGTTGGATCACCAAACACTTCTTTAAGAGAGATACATGGAAAACTGGATGGATTGAAGCTAATTCCCGAGGGTAGCTCTAATCATAGGCTACCTTTCCAACATGTCTTGCAATTTGTATGGGCCAACATAACGGGGATCGAGTTTCCATTTCTTTTCGAACTTCATCACCCCTTCATGGGAGACTCCTCTGAAACACCCAATCAATTTCAAACTCAAGTTCCCTCCCTTTTCACATCCGCATATGACTTTTGACGACATTGGAGTTGTTTTCAACCTTCCCCTTATAAGTTGAACTTTCGACAAAGCCTCATGTAGTGGTCCCATCATCGCGGCTTCACCGACTCTGAACCATCCAATAGTTGATCTACATCTCCGTCCGGTAAGAGCCTCAAACAAAGCCATCTGAATGCTGAATGGTAGCTGTTATTATATGCAAACTCAATGAGAGGAAAATGATCATCCCAACTACCCTTGAAGTAAATCACACACGCTTCAACATGTCCTTGAGAGTATGAATAGTCCGCTCCGCCCGACCATCGTTTGTGGATGAAATGTTGTGTTAAGCTTGACTTTAGCAAATGTCTTTTGAAATGATCTACAAAACTAGAGGTAAACTGAGTAACTCTATTCAATATGATGGACCATGGCACTCCATGCAACCGAAATAATCCTGGATGTACACTGAAGCAACTTCCGTCAATCAGTAGTTTTGATCTGTAGGAAGTGAGATGTTTTGGTCAATTTGTCTACGATCACCCAAATAGAGTCATATTGTTCACTGAGGTGCAAGGAAAACCTGTAATGAAATCCATATTTATCTCCTCCCACTTCCAAGTAGAACACAATGATATTCTGAAGCACACCTCCCGCCTTTGATGCTCCACTTTCACCGCTGATGGACACTTAGCCAAAAATTTTGTAATGTCCTTCTTCATGTCATTCAACCAATAGACTTCCCTGTCACAACCCGAACGTGAGGCCCAGATCGTAACATGGGACAAGGAGCCCCGAGGAGACCCCAAGAAGCAATTCCATGGCATAAGCATACATCTAACTCAATCAGGAACAACAAACCATCAATACATTGATAGAGGAATCCCAACTTAAATATAACATACAAATATAAAATCTAGAGCTGAATACATATATATGTCTGAATAGCCTCTAAACATGACGGAAGTTGATGGGACAAGACCCCAACTAACTCAACAAAGCTGAAAACCGAAATACATAAAGAAAGAGGATAGTCTCGGTCCTCAAGATGAGGACCACTAATAACGTGACTAACTCCGATGTGTCATCTAAGAGCTGAAGCAAACCTGAGAGTCGTGTCCTGTATCATGAGACGATATAACAGAGAGTATGCGGTTAGTACATGAAATTCACTGAAAAGATGCAAAAGTTAAGTAAAACCGCTAAAGTAAGTAAAATCTTTAAGCACAATGCATTAATTAAACATAAACATCAGTAAACTGAGAATACGGCTTGCATGCATTCTTTTCGAAATCATGATCTTCTCATAACATGACAATACATAACTTTATAACATCAAATTGACCTAATGTGACTCAAAGATGAAATATGACATTTATAGAAAAGCTTAACATTGAGTCAAACCTTGTTTTTAGAACATGCATGTATAAAATATTTACCATGAGTAATGAATGTGCACATCTGAATCATATAGACAATGGGACACTCGTCACTTAAAATGACATACCACAATAGAGCTACGTGGTCGTGACTATCACACTCAAGTGGGCGCAGCCGCGTCCAAAATGTTGCCAGGACTAAGGACGCTACCATGATATCAATATCAAGCTTCCATGGGCCATTAGGACCGGGATATCACAAGGGAGGTCCCAATAATATAATAGTATCAACCTACATTGATGTGTGCCAGCTATGGGGCATAGTGATCGACCCTTATCCCACTCAGTGCTAGACTCTTCTCCCAAAACATGCTATGCTCTACATCATATATAACGAAGCTAAAGATTATCTATTGACGAAGCTCAATGATCAATATATCTCAAATATGAAATCATGAAGTGAGAAGCTTTAGTTCAAAACATACCACAAGTTGTATACATCTTTGGAGCCTTTTCTCCAATCGTATGGTAAGCTATGCATAGAAAGAATTAACTCAAAACACTACCACAAGCTAGAATATCAAATTTGGGAGTTTTCTTTACTCCAAAACAATGTGGTAAGCTTTGTTCGAAAATCATCATTTAAACTTACATATGGGAACGCTCCAAAGCTTTATCATACTAGAAATACTCAATTCTCATAAAACATAATTACAGACATGGGTAGCTTCAAATCATGATTTTCTTCATACTATGTCATCATTATCACATTTAATTTACAAATCTCACTTTTATGATCATATCATCAATGGGCTTCCACATTCATAAGAGTAGAAGTATAATTTTTGTTGGAAATTATTATAAAATCAGCCCATGCTTCAGAATCTGATAATAAAAATATAACTCTAATTCATACCCATGTAAAGAAATCGAAGATTCATGCATTTGGGTAAAAAACCTCATAACTAGATCATAGGAAATTTACATTTGGATAGAAATTGGGCATGGGGTATGGAAGACACCCACCTGCAACCCTACATGCCTGGAAGGGATTATTCCTACCACTTCTCTGATTGTCCAAGAAAGATTTGAAATGAAAACCTTGAAGAATTTCAGATCACCTCTTCAACCTCTCAAGATTGGATGGCCAGGAAGGAATAACTTTAGAAAAGGTTTTCCCCTCTTAAAACCCACTAAAACTAGCCTTAAAAGACGTAGTATAGGTTTTAGGAACTTAGGAATTTACAAAAAGGCCCTTAATAAATTCGCAGGGAATTAATGCCAAAGTGGTCCTAACAGACGACCTTGATGAATCGTGGTCTAGGGCAACGACTGCCACTTTGCTCGGTCAAAGTGCACTGCCTTGACTCTTGTCTCCTGGGCCTGTAATGGTTAACATGACGACTTGTTAGGGCTGACCATGACTCGCTCACCAGTCATTAAGTACACCGCCTCATTCTTTAGAATTTCATCCGGTTGGAAAACGGGGACCCCATGAATCGTGGTGGCTGACTTACGACTCGTGGTCACAACCCGTGAAGTACACTGCTTTTCTTCCTTCTCTTTCCTTTCACCCCACAGCTGACCTAACAACTGCGGGTGGGAAACACGAGTCGTCCTACGCCCGTGGGGACCTCCTTTTCTTCAAACTTCCCAACCTTCTCACTGGCCTCCCGATGAGTCACCCGACGACTCGTGGGCTATCCTCATGAGTCATCTCACCACGCTCTTGCGCCTGCAACATCAACTTTACATTTTCCCGTTTCAACTCGGGGGTATGATCTTGAGCTTTCGATATAACAATATCTCCCCTTTGGGAACATTCATTCTCGAGCGTTGGACACAAGCATAAACAAAAATATGCAACCATTACTATTTAAATCCGAAAACTGACTGAAATGACTACCTCCCGATTCAAAATATACAGCTGAACTGAATTCACAAATCACATACACACCCATATAAATAAAAGAAACTTATGTGCATGACTGAACATGAAACTAAATAAAGTTTTAGGTCAAAACTGATACCTCAAGTCATAATTGTGCCGATAGAGAATAAGTGTGGGTATTTAGCCATCATATACGCTTCCAACTTCCACGTAGCTCCTTTAACATGTTGATTCCTCCATAATACTTTAGTTGAAGCTACTTTGTTTCTTAACCAAACCTGTCGATCTAGTATTTCCAAACAGTAACTTCCTCATAGCTAAGGCTATCCTTTACACCAACACTATCCACCGGAACTACTAAAGCTGGATCGCCCTAACATTTCTTTCAAAAGCGATACATGAAACACAGGATACGGAAGATAACTCAGAGCAAGTCCAACTCATACGCTACCTTACCAACTCTTCTCATAATCCAAGAGGGACCAACATAGCAGGGACTGAGGCTCTTTCCAAACTGCATGAATCCCTTCATGGGAGATATTTTCAAAATACCCAATCGTCCAATTCAAACTCCAACTCTCCTCCTCACATCAACATATGACTTTTTTTTTGATGACTTTGAGAAGTTTTCAGCCTATCCCTTATAAACTAAACTTTCACCATAGCCTCGTGAACCGAATTTGTCCCTATCATAGCTGCCTCACCAACCTCAAAACCATCTGATCGTGGAGATCTAAATCTCCACCCATAGAGAGCCTCGAACGGTGCCATTTGGACGCTGGATCGAGCGCGGCAAGTGTACGGGTCATACAGTAATATAGTGGCTCTTTTAAGGAACCGGAATGTCGAACCCAAAAGGACCGGACTAATGGGTAAACCTTTCAAGTGTTAATTTACTAAAACTCTAATAATGAAGACAACAGTGTAAAATAAAGTTTTTGGTATTTTGGAAACT
Source organism: Datura stramonium (assembly GCA_018107945.1). Taxonomy (NCBI): domain Eukaryota; kingdom Viridiplantae; phylum Streptophyta; class Magnoliopsida; order Solanales; family Solanaceae; genus Datura; species Datura stramonium. Next base: position 128,598 of record JACEIK010001558.1, on the reverse strand, counting down.
ATTTTTATGACAAAGTAAAATATCTATACAAGTGACTCAACTATGAACGTGAGCATGCCGAGGCTACAAAGAACATGTAAAAGAAACTAATTATCGATGTACATGGTTTATCTTTTCTCCTAGCTAGTCGGAACTTATGCCTATGGATTAAGTATTTAACCCAACTTAAGAATCATGAACCTTCCACCTACATTTTCGTGATAAGAAGAAATCTGGAAGTTCTAGCTATACAAAATCGATTCCACACATGACTAATATGACTTTCGTGCATATTTCATCCTCGGGTAAATCAATTCCCAATTTTCCCAAACCAAGAACAGATCATATCCTATTAATTCACAACTTTCCAGTTTCTTGCCCTCTCAGGTGAAACTGACTTTTGGATTTACATTAACATTGGCCAGATATTACCGTAGGCACACAATTAAATAGAAAAATCCATAGAAGAAAAGATGAAATAATAAACCAGCACTCAACAATTACATTTCAATACAATAGTTCGTAACCTCAGCAAGAAAGAGAATTAGCCACTCATTTGTGGATTGAACATCATGAAATGAATGAAATCACAAAACAATTGAAAGGAAGAAGAAAGGGATAGAGAAAAACCCCAAGAATTTCGCCCTCAAAACTGGCTGTAACCTACGCTCTTGCTCCACCAAGTCAGAATGTAAAAATAAACCTAAGTGTGCTATTTAGTGGGCCAGTAGAAATTTGTCCTGAATACAGTAACGTGTCACGGAGTAACGCGGAGTACGCCTGATATGGTTCCCAAACGCTGGAGCTTCTGGAAATCGCCCCGGTAATCGCCCCGCAAAGACCTGCCCAAGGGGGCAATGTGGCACGCTGCTGGGGCAGCGTTGCACATGGTTGGTCGTGGAGCCACCCTGCCGTAAGATGGCTGCCAGCTGCGGCAGGGGCTTGGCAGCCCGCTCGGCCGGCACGCACAACGCGGCGTGGGCTGTTTGGGCCTCTCCTGGCTTGTTGTATGTCATTCCCGTCTCCAAGCCTCTACTTCACCAACCCGCGAATAGCCTCAAAAGTCATCAAAACCTACAAAACAAAGCTAAATCATGTTGGTTAGCACTTATCTTTACTTCTTTTATATAAAATCACATGAAAATATCAATAAAGTAGCTTAACACGACTAATTTAAGTTATAAAGCGCCACTGACCTATATTACTCCCGTGATCACAACTCCCACACTTAAAGTCTTGTTCATCCTCAATGTGCCTTTTACATCTCATGTAATTGAAAACTCTCACATAACTAATCTAGCAAGATAATTCAAATTACGGCTATGATGATTACGTAAGTATTACAAGCGTTGTAACAGAACATGTCAATCCAGTCCTCATATTCATCATGCCTATATTTAGAAAAAACACAGAAGGATCATAGTAGGGCTTGGGGGATGGGAGATGATTCGACAGCCATCCAATGGCCATCTTGACTAACATGATATATGTGATCGTGTGGTTACATGTTGTTGCCACAAGTGGGGATCCTTCGCAATTCAGACAAGACTACCAAAGTAAGAGCATCCACCATTTAACCCATTTATATTCCAAGATGTCATGTTAAGAAGGGTATTCAAAAACAATCAAAAATATTAAAAATAAAATAAAAATAAAGCAATAAAAGAAAACACGTTGTCAACGCTATATAGAATTCGTTAACTAACACTTGAGAAAAAATTTTACCGACAAGCAATTAACGCGCCAAAATTTGATGAGTCTCATGGGCGTACGGGTCGTCTAAGTAATATAGTGGCTCTTTTTAAGAACCGAATGTCTAACCTAAAAGGACTGGACTACGGGGTAAAACCTTTTCAAGTGTTAATTTACAAAACTTAATAATGAAGACGCAACAGTGTAAAGAAAAATTTTTGTATTTGGAAACTATTTTATGACAAAAGTAAAATATCATATGTATGAATTTTAAATCATATCAGATCATGTTGAGGCTACAAAGAACATGTAAACAAACTAAATATCGATATACATGGTTTTGACTTTCTCCGGTTGCTAGTCGGAACTTATGCCTATGATTAAAACTCGTATTTAACCCAACTTAAGAATCGTGTTTAACCTTCCACCTACATTGATAAGAAGAAATTCAAGTTCTAGCTTATACAAAACCGATTCCACACATGACTAATACGACTTTCGGGTTTATCCTGAAGGTAAATCAATTCCCAATTTTCCCAAACAAAGAACAGATCATATCCTATTAATTCATACAACTTTCCAGTTTCTTTCCTTCAGGTGAAACTGACTTTTGGATTTACATTACTGGGCTGTATTAACGTAGTAAGAACAAGAATTAAATAGAACAACCATAGAAGAAAGATGAAAAACCAGCAATTCAACAATTTTCATTTAATACAAGGAATTATAACCTCAGCAAGAAAGAGAATTAGCCACTCATTTGTGGATTGAACATCGTTAAATGAATGGAAATCATAAACAATTGAGGAAGAAGAAAGGGATAGAGAAAACCCTAAGAATTTCGTCCTCAAACTGGCCAGAACTCCACGTTTGCCCAATTAAGTCAGAATATGTAAAAATAAACCTAAGTGCTATTTATAATAGTAGAAATTGTCCCGAATAATAGCAACGGTCACTGAGTGCACCGTCGAGCATTGCCTCCTGTGACACTGGGCCCAAACGCTGGAGGCCTTCTGGAAATCGCCCGAAAATCGCCCCTGCAGCACCTTGCCGCGTTGGTAGCGTGGCACGCTGCTGGGGCAGCGTTGCACATGGCTGGTCGCGGCCACCTACCGCGGCACCGCTGCCAACGCTGCCAAACGGGGCTGTCTTGGGCAGCCTGCCTGCCGCGGGCACGCTGCCGACGCGCAGGTGGGCTGTTTTGGGCCTCCTCCTTGCCGATGTTTGCGTGTTTATTCCGTCTCCAAGCCCTACTTCACCAACTCATGAATTAGCCTCAAAAGTCATCAAAAACCTACAAACAAAGTTTTCAATCATGTTGGTTAGCACATATCTTCACTTTTATATAAAATCACATGAAAATGTATCAAAATAGCTTAGACAAATACGACTAATTGCTATAGCGCATCACGGACCTATTATTTCCCGTGATCAGACGCTGCAAAGGATAGTTGTTATTGTAAGAAAACTCGATCAGGGGTAAGTGATCATCCCAACTACCTTTAAGTCCATCACACAAGCTCTCAAAATGTCTTCTAGAGTTTGAATTGTTCATTCTTCTTGGCCATATCCATTTGCGGATGAAAGGCTGTGCCGAGCTTCACCTCGAGTCCTTAGCCCCTTCTGAAAAGATCAAATCTGGGAGGTAAAATGAGTAACTCTCGGTCTAAGATAATGGAAAAGGGCACTCCATGTAGCCGAACCAACTCTCGGATATACAATTTGGCATAATCATCCGATGAGTCTGCCGCTTTCACCGGTAGGAATGTGCAACCTTGGTCAATATGTCTACCACCACCCAAATAGAATCATAGTGTTATGGAGTACGAGGTAGGCCTGTAATGAAATCCATATTAATTCCTTCCCACTTCCAAGTAGGAATGTTAATATCCTGAAGTACTCCTCTCGACCTTTGATGTTCAAATTTTACTTGCTGACAGTAATTCCGGGCACTTGGCTATGAATTCTGCAATATCCCTCTTCATGTCGTTCCACCAATATATTTCTCGTAAGTTATGATACATCTTGGTTGCACCTGGATGGATAAAATATCTGGATCCTTGAGCCTCATGATACATTCGACTCCTCAATCATTGACATTCGAAATACATAAGCGACCCTGGTACCGCAACACACCATCTCCCCTTGGGAGAAGACTTCCACCTTCCTATTCAACAAATTTCCTTCAACTTTAACAAATTTGGATCCTCATCTTGCCTAGATTTCACATCGCTACCAAGGATGATTCTAATCCATTTTTCACAACAACACCGCCATCGGTCGAGTCAACCAGCCTAACTCCCAACCTTCAAGTCGATGGACATCTTTCACCGCCTCCTCCCTTCTCTCATCCACATGGGATACACACTCCACAAGGATCCTACTTAAGTGTTCTCACCACATTAGCTCTCGGATGGTAAAGAACACTCCACTATCATAGTCCTTGAGTAGTTCTAACCACCTCCTTTGCCGTAGATTTAGGTCCTTTCCTGCATGAACACATATTGCAAGATTAAGGTCCTTCTCAAGCAAGAACAAATATTAAAAGCCTCTTGTGGTGTACATGGACCCTATACAAATAATGTCTCCATATCTTCAATGTGAACACCACCGCGGCCAATTCAAGATCATAGGTTAAAAGTCGTCTCATGTATTTTCAACTGTCTTGAACCATATGCTAATACTTTCCCATGCCACCAATACACACTCGAAACAAGCACTAACTCGCTAAATACTTGCTTGTGTGCCCTCAACCACACCGTGATGCTAGGATCTAGAATTTGCGAGTCTGCTGCTCTTAACCCTCGGAGCCTGATGCTCGCCCTCTCTGATCATGTATAGGCCTAAATGGAACACTCAAGGGTGATGAAGCTAGGTGGATTATCTCTGGTGAGTCTATTGTCGATGGCCCACCACCGACTCTACCGAGAGAATCTGTGGTCCTACGTGGCCCTCTTGGCCTCCTCTCTCTCGAATGTGCCGCCTCCATCTGCTGGGCGTACAACACCATGCGAGGAACGTCCATATCCTATAAGCATGGCAGTCTTACAATTTTGTCCAAATAACCTCGCTTATCCCATGGATGAATCTACTCACTCGCATCCTCCTCGATCGGCTAACAAATCTGGGGCATATTTTGATAGGCGAGTGAACTCAAGGGCATACTATTGTATAGTCATTCTCCCTTGCTTCAAATTCATGAACACAGCTGTTTTCAACTCCTCATCTCCTGAGGGAAGAAACCGGCCTAAAATGCAACCGAACTTTATCAAGTGACCGACTCGCTTCCGCGACCGCTATCCTTCCATTGGCGAAACCAGATAGTGCGACCCTTTTAGCTGATAAGAGGCAAACTCAGCGCACTCAACCCCATTCACCCCCATAGCCTGGGTGATTTTGACAATCTCATCAACAAACCATGTGGGTCCTCATCCACCTTGGACCCAAGAAACCCTGCATGCTCATCCTCAAGAAGTCTCCTCTCGACTTGCCGTCGCTGCATTGCCATTTTATGGAATATGCGCAATAGCCTACTTATTAACCTGAGCGGTCAAGGCCTGCGCAAGCATCTGAATAGCGGCCCGAAACTCAGCATAGGCGGCTGGCTCCTGCTTGGAGTCCCTTCACTGTGGGGCCGGCTGATGCCCATAACCATTGCAACTCATGGCTTTCACAACCTCTATTCCTCCTTCCGTTCATTCTTCAAGGAGCCATGATTCTACAATTGGGAATAGTATGATTAGAAGGATAGAAAGACTTTTTATCGCATGACATAGATCATGAAAGAAGGGAACATTTCCTAAATGTCTCATAGCCTCTTCGCCATAAGTGTGGCGCACTTCACACCTATGAAAAAGACTCTACATAATGTGGCTTTCAGACACCCAGGGACACTTCAAACTTTTTGGCTCGATACCAAGTTTGCCCCCGACCAATGGAGGCCCGAACGTAACAGGGACAACGAGTCCTGCAGAGACCCTGGGTGACCCATGGCATGATTATACATCTAACTCAATCAAGAACTGAACAACCATCAATGCATTCATAGCGGAAGTCTAGCTTAAATATAACATACGAATATAAAATCCGAAGCTGAATATATACATATGTCTGAAAACCTCTTAAACATGACAACTTGGTGGATAAAGCTTTACATCTCAAACACTGGAAAATTGAAAGGCACAGTGATATGATAGTTCAACTTAAGAAGATGAGACTCACAATAGAGACGCTAACTCCGATGAACTTTCCAAGAGCTAGGCCTGAACCCGAGAGCTCTGGTCCAAGATTTATGAGATGATACAAGATAGAAAGGTCAGTATGGAATGTACCGAGTATGCAAGGTAAGTAAAACAGCTAAAGTAAGCAAAATCTTTTAAGACACAATGCATTAATTCAAATATAAAATATCAGTAAACTGAGAGAGGGGCTGTATGCATACTTTCTTAAATCAACATCTTTTCATAAATATGACAATCCATAACTTTATAACATCAAACTAATTCCTGAATGACTCAAAATTGAAATATGACATTTATAGAAAGTTGAACATTGGACAAACTTTGCTTTAGAACATGCATGTATAAAATATTAACCATGAGTAATGAAATACAGAAATCTGAATCATATAGACAATGCAAGTTTCATCATTTTCTAATCCACATACTACCATCTTACTGGTCCCAACTATCACACTCAAGTGGGCAGAGCTATCAAAAAACCATGCTAGGGCTAAGGGTCACTACCATGATATCGATATCAAGCTCATGGGCCATTAGGGCCAGGATAGCTCATAAGGGAGGTCCAATAATATAATAGTACAACCTACGTTGGCGCGTAATTTTGGGGGCATAGGTGATCGGCCCTTAGCCTCGGCGCTAGACTCTTCTCCCAAAACATGAAATGCTCTTACATCATATAACGAAGCTCAACATCATCTATTGATAAAGCTCAATACTCAATAAATACATTCAATGAATCATGCATATGAGAATGTTTTAGCTTAAAATACCACAAGCTGAATACATACTTGGGAGCCTTGCTCCAAATCCATGTGGTAAGCTATGCATAGGGAAGACTTAACTGAAACATACCACAATCTAGACTATCAAATTTGGGAGTCTTCCCTCCAAAACAATGTGGTAAGCTTAGTTCGAGAAAATTATCATTTAAACTTAACATATGGGCATTGCCCAAAGCTTTATCATACTAGAAATACTCACCCGCATCAAAATATAATTAGAGACATGGGTGGCTTCAAATCATTCTTTTCATCATACTATCTCATTATTATCACATTTATTTCAATAAATCTCACTTTTCATGATCATATCATAAAATGGGTTTCCACATTCGTAAGACTAGAAATATAATTTTGTTGATATTATAAAATCAGCCCATGCTTCACAATTCGATAATAAAAACATAATCAATTCATACCCATGTAAAAAATCAAAGATTCATGCATTTGGGTAAAAACTCCATAACTAGATAATAGAAAATTCTCATATTTAGATAGAAATTGGGCATTGGTGTGGAAGAAGTCACCACTCATAGCCCTACATACCTGGAAGGTGTTGATTCTACCACTTCTTCTAATCGCCAAGAATGTTTTGAATGAAAACCTTCAAGAATTACTCTAAATCACCTCTTCAACCTCTCAAGCTTGCATGCATGGAAGGAATAACATAGGATAGGTTTTCCCCTCTTAAAACCCACAAAAATGATCCCTTTAAATGATGTAGTATAGGCTTTGGGAAATAGAACTATGAAAAGGACCTTTACAAAATCGTAGAGGAATTAATTCCAGGTGGTCCTAACCGACGCACTGACGACTCTTGTTCCAGGGTGACTATACGGTCACCTTGCTCGTCAAGTGCACTGCCTTGCCTCGTCTCTGGGCTCGTAGAAATTAACATGATGACTCGTTAGGGTGACCACAACTCGTGGTCACTACTCATTACACACTACCTCATTCTCTGGAATTTATCATCTGGCTGGCAATAGGGGACCCCACAAATCATGGTGGCTAACCATGACTTGTGGTCACCACTCTCGTGAAGTACACTGCTTTCGCCCGCTCCCAACTACACGCAAGTGCACGTGGTCGTACAAGTAGTAAAGTGGTTTTATTCAAGCCAAGTATCAATCCCACAGGGACTGTAATATGGCAGTAATGTTTCTTTAAGTGTTAAGTAAACGATTGCTATGTGTAGACAACTAAACAAATAATGCTTTTGAGTCAAGATTAAGAGTTAATGTGAACTCATGAATATTGTGTTTAGTTTAACAATAGCAACGAACAAGCTGGGGTTAGCGCGTATTGCAGGGATGTAATTATTAATTAAAGTTCAAATATTTCTTCGGTTGTTAGTCAAGAATTAATAACCCATGGATTGGATCTTTTGACTCCTCACCAATTAAAGAATCACGAGATTTACATTACACATTTCTGTGATGCAAAACCCCGCGTTCTAGCTATACATAACAAATTCCATAAACTGTAGCTCAAATATGACATTGGCGTATATATTTCTATTCCGAACGTAAATCTTCCCTTAATTTTCTCAAACCAAGAAAAAACATATTCCACCAATTACATCTATCCACTAGTCTCCCTTTCGGAATCTAAATTGGAATTTAGAATATAATACATTAAATGGCCAAACATTACGGTAAAAAGCAAGAGTTGGTAGAACAACCGTTAAAGAGAAGAAGAAAACTGAAATAATCATTAATTACATTCTTCAGAAATGTATCCTCAACCTCAGCAAGAGGTGAATTAGCAATTCATTTTAGGATTAAACATCTTCAAACAAGTAGAAATCATAAGCAATTGGAATTAAAAGAGGAAAAGGAAGAGAATTAACCCTGGAATTCTTCTTCTCAACTGCCCGCTATCCACGTTCTTGCCTCAAAATGTCGATACTTTAAAATAAAACCTAAGTTTGATATTTATACAAGTGAAAAAATTTTTCCTGGAATAATTAAATGTGGCACAGTGTATCGAGCATCAACTCCGTGCCACGGCCCTTGTCGTGGTTTCACCCCCGGAACTCAGCTTCCAGGTAATTGTCTTTAGCGTGGTACCTGAGGTAAACGTGGAGCTTAGGTCTTCACACACGGCGCCATCGCGCACTCCACTGGAAATGAAGATAAAAAATTCTTTTCTAGGCAGACTGCTTCCGTAATGGTAGCCTTTATACGGCCTCCATCGCGGAGCACGAAACTTGGCCAATTTCCTCGTCGACTTCCGCTCATTCCTAGTCCATTTCTACACTTCACCAACTTGTAGATTAGCTTCCAAAAATTCCTTCTAGACTGCAAAACAATATTAATAATGTTGGTTAGTATAAATCCACATTTACATACAAATCACATGAGAATGCATACATAAAAGTGGATAAACAAGTAGAAATGAAGTATTAAAGTATCACTTGGCATGCAATTATGCCCAAGATCACCTACCCCACACTTAAACCCTTCACCCCCAAACAAACCTCTTCACAAAGATCCATGTAATTTGAAACTCACAGAAGCTAATTATACATTCATTCAAGCTGCTGCCATATGATTATTTTTGATAACAAATCATCAAGAGAGAATGCACGGTTTCAAATGAAATGAAATACACCACATTAAGACTCTCCTAACCCAAGAATCGCTTCTCGATCTTGGAAAACTCATGCAAATCACATGATCAAGACATCCGACACGAATTTAAATTTAATAAATAAGATTAACTTAATAAATTATATGTTAAATTTCACTCATAAAATTTCCAAAGCACTAATGTAGGGCATGTGAATAAGATTAAGCTCTCTCTCCAAAGAATTGACATGCATCATGTCGTGAACCATAAGCCGTCTTCATGCTTTACTTCACTAATTTGAGGATGCATGACGTAAGATCTACGTAGGACTTAATGGGGTTGTAATGTGCCAAGGAACTATAAATACGGCCAATCAACAATAGTAACTAGCTTCCCCAAGGGATTTTAATACATCCCACATTCATTACTTAACATTACTTCTTCCTCCATCCTCTCACTCTTGAATTTTCTTTGTTTTTGTTCCCATTGCTTTAGTACACTAAACTTAATAGAAAGAGTATTTCTACAACTTTTTCATTCATTGATTTTCTTACTTCTACTAATAATTAATCAATTCGCAAAAGTATCTTGTCCTTTTTTAACTTTCACAACTTCCACTTTCCCTTTTGTTTCAAGCTTCTCACTCCTTCACTCTTTGAGAAAATTGCTTTCTTTCTTTTTTTCTTAAGATCTTAGGAGTTTTTGATCAAATCACTGGCTAATGAAAAAAGATTAATCTTGGGTTGTATCTATTAAAGAATAGGCTAGTGTCTACCGCTAACTAAGATTTAACATTCAAGGTAAACATATGGAGAAAATTTTTGTCTATTCAAAGAATAATGCACATCCTTCTTGCCAACTAATATCCTCATTTGTTTAATATACACACCAGGCAAAGTCTAGACACTTCACAATAGCATGAACATTTGGAAAACTCACACTCACTGCACATGCTCAACTTAAGACATATTCATTGACTCTTCATCTGCCAATAAGAATTCAATAATTAAGCCTTTATCACACCGAATCGAATTCCCAAGGCTCAGGTATCTCAACATGTTTAACACATTTCCATGCTTCCGTAATGAATCACAATTTCATCTTACAATCGTGTATAGAACATAACAAGAATGTCAACCATTAATTAGCTACACGTTGGAAAACAAACAAAAGAAAAAATCAAACCTCTATCACTAAATTTCCCTTAAGATATCTGCCATCCATCCATCATAGGAATAGTCTCTATCTAAGACGTCGGTTCAAGGGGATCTATTCTCGGGAAAAGCAACGGAAAACAAAACCGAGAAACCCAAACAAAAATTTGATAGAAAAAGTAAATGTAATAAAAAATTTACACATAACTTCCAATAGCAGCTTACTATTTATTACATCACCACTTACCACAAATTCATCATCCACATAACATGAAACATAGAGTCACAGAGTAACAAATAGCACATCCACAAAAGCACAAACACAAACAGCTCTTCGCCATCAGCACCCAACTACCCCACCCCACACCTAATCGAACACTTTCCCCAGTGTCTGTTATTATTCTAAGCAATTAAAATAAAGTTTGGGTGGTGTAACTCCCCGATCAATCAAAATAGTCAATCTCTTCATCTGTGCATACAAAGTGCCTCATCACCAAGGTCAGAATCGTCCCCTGCTGTCCTCCTCTGACTCAATGTCTAGGTCCTCCTAAGTGTTTCCTCATTAGTAGGGACGTTATCATCCACAGGCCTGAATAAATGCGGGCTCAACTCTACATAAAGCTCGGGCATGCCTGGGCTGAATGGATAATCCATGTCGAGCTGCCACACCATCCTCCGTAGCAGGCCTTCCACCAATGCGCAGTTACAACATCTGCATCCCATACATTCGGGCCATGTATTGATCATCCCGAGCATGTCGCTCGGCCAGCGTGGGCACAGGCCCATATGTAGTATCAGGTGCTTTGGTTTTAGTGACATCCAGAGTACATGTCAATTGAGGAATGTAGTCTAGGGCCTCTTCTTCACTGTGGTTCCTGAGGAAAGGGTGAAGACCACCGAACCCATACCGATGCCCCTGATGTATTCTTATCTCTTCATGGCGGAGATGATCACCACTCCAACATTACTTCATCCCTTTCATCAAGGCATAAACCACACTCTATCCCTGGTGACATCAAATATAAAAATCCCTCGAGATTAGACAAGAGCAAACTATCTTTAACCATATCCGAGCTTCTCTGTTCATCTGGGAATGTGGAAATGTCTGGTGGTATTCCCCATCTCAGATGTCTCCACCTGGCTGTCGATCAAGCCTACATAAAGTGCGTTTGACATCTGCATAAGCAGAGTGATGTTCACTCAAGTGAGGACATGAGCGGCCTGCATCCCACGCTCCAGGATTGGGACAAGATGTTGTGGTTCAAAAGCAACCACCTGCCCTGACTTGACGGTATGATGCAAAGTCGGGTTCCAGTTAGCGAAATTCCCTGATAAAATGGAGATTGTACCCCTTGGGTTCTTCAAAAAATGAAGTTTAACCCAGCAGCGCTAATCTTATGTGGTAGGATCCATGGGAATTCCTATGCTAGTGGTTCCTGTGCTATTCATACCTTCCGGGAAGACTTGGTTTCCTTGTGTTTGGAATACCATTTCTTTTCCTCATCCGTCACCATCTTGTTCCATACACCACGTTTCCTCGAGGAATGTAGATGGTTCCGCTGGCATCTGCCCCAATTCTTACTCTTTTTCTACTGGCGCCAGATGTGATGTGTCTTTCCTTTATCCTGCCTTCTAGACATTTGTCGTGTGCATTCAAAAACATACAATTCAAATGTTATTTATACATATTACATGACTAAGGTTGGGCGAACTGATCACCCCACACTTAGTCATTAGCCTTAACCAATACAAATTTACAAGAACAACCACCTATTTTCACTTCTTATTTACAATGTGTTTAGTGCATTCATACAAATGGATGGAATGGTTTCATTGTACTACTCAGACTTCATACAATGCATTGTTAATGTTCATCCATCTTTTCATTGACAAATATCATGATCACCTCACTTTATGCACCCACCTATGGGATTTTCCTACTTTCATTCCCCCAAAGATTTGATCTTCAAGCTCACACATTTACAATTTAAGCACAAAAATTCTTTTTTAAACTCCAACACAATCCACACAATTTCAACTTAAGTTTTCAACATAAACTAATTATCCAACTCAAGTTGTCAACCAATGCTCAATTTTTCAATTCAATTTTTCAACCCATACTCAATTTCCCAATCCTAGGTATTAACAATGGAATAATTTCAAGACACGTCATGTAATTATTGAGTTCTAAGCACAAAGTAGTACAAAATCAACATTCATCAATGTCACAAACAATCACATACCTCCTCAATACCTTAGGGCGGATTTTCCTCACAAAACATGTACAAGGTTTGAATTTTTCATCTAAAATTGAAAGAAAATGGAAGAACATACCTTACTTAACACAATTGAAATGAAATTTGTGGAATTTGTTGAGTACTTTTGAGGTGCCACACTTGGGGGAGAAGGGGGATTGGGGTTTTTGTCGCGGAGATGTGAAGAAAAGTGGGAAAATTGGGGTTTGGGGTGTTAAAAGGGGTGGAGTCTCGCGCGGTCAACCCGATGACCCGAGCTGACCCGACGTGAACTTAGCCTCAACGTGTCACCTAGGCCTACAGGAATCCAGGCCTCCGGGACACGGAGCCAACGCGGGAGGCCTTTCTGGAATTTTTTTAAAATCCAGAATGAAGCCTCAACATGTCACGAAGGCAACGCGGAGGTCCACCTCCGTGACACACGGAGCCAACGCGCGAGGCTCTCTGGAATTTTCCCCAAGATTTATTTTCTTACCTTGTTTTCATTTGCGCTTTTTGTATTTTGGCCCTCCATTTCACCTGAAAAACATCCAACGACAATAATTTGTTAGAAATCTTGGGTTGCCTCCCAACTATTGTCAGCCTTTTTCTTCTTTTTTTCAATAATCCTAACAACTATTACATTACATTCACGGCTGCCTCCCCGTGCAGCGCCTAGTTTACCGCGGCTCAACGATTTTCATCCTTACTCATCTACTAAAGTGATAGGACGTCTTCAATAACATCTTCACTCCCAAGATGTGCTTATGTCTCCACCGCTCACCAAAAATGTGGCACCTTATCCTCTGCCATAATTCAACTACCCCGTGTGGGGTCATTCTCAACACTTCAAACGACCCTAACCACTTGGAGCGCAATTTACCTGGGAAGAGTTTCAACTCGAGTTGAAGAGCAACACTTTTTGCCCTGGCTCAAAGATCCTATGCAATTCATGTGCCTGTCGTGCCACCTTTTGGTTTTCTCCTTGTAGCATTTAGCACTTTCATAGGCGTGCCATCGAAACTCATCTAACTCACTTAGCTGCATCAATCTCTTCTTCCTGCTAGCTCAGGATCCATGTTAAGCTTTCTTAATGCCCAATAAGCTCGATGTTCCAGCTCCAGCGTAGATGACATGCCTTCCCATAAACCAATCAGACGTGAGAAGTCCCAATGGGTGTCTTGTATGAAGTTCTGTAAGCCCACAACGCATCGTCAAGTTTGCTTGCCCAATCAATTCGTTGTGCATTCACTATTTTCTGCAGAATTTGCTTAATCTCCCTTGCTTGATACCTCTACTTGCCCGCTAGTTTGGGGATGATATGATGTCACCACTTTGTGTCGCACCCCATACTTAGCTAGCAAGTTTCTGAATCCTGTATTCACAAAATGTGCCTCCATCACCGATAATAGCTTGGGGCGCATCGGGACCTGGTGAAAATCTTTGCTTCTTCACAAATTTCGTTTACCTTGTTGTCGTTCCTGGGACAAGCTACTGCCTCGACCGACTTAGACACGTAGTCCACGTTACCAAGATGTAACGATTACCAAAATGACGGGAAACGGGCCCATAAAGTCTATCCCCCATACATGGAAAACCTCAACTTCTAATATCTGATGCAATGGCATCTCCTGTCTCATGCCGATTGTTCCTGTTCTTTGACATCTATCACACATTTTGACATAAGCTGTGGCGTCTCTGAACAGTGTGGGCCAAAAGAAACCGAACTGCAGCACTCAGAGTTGTTCTCTCCTCCATGATGACCCCATACAGCGATGAATGACAACTCAGCACTTCGCAATCTGACATTCGGGAATGCATCGCCTCATCACTTGATCCTGTCTCTGCTTAAACAGATACGGCTCTTCCCACATGTAGTACCGAGAATCATGCCTCAGCTTCTTCCTTTGCTGAGTCCTTGCCTCTGGTAGGTATACTCCACTTACCAACAAGTTCACAATATCCGCATACCAAGGGATTTAAGCTTCCCTTATTGCCAAGAGTTGTTCATTGGGGAACTCTTCTCCGATGTTATCACTCCCTTCATGTGAACGGCTCTCCAATCGCTATAGGTGATCTGCAACCTGATTCTCGCCTTCTGTCTCGGACTTCCAGATCAAATCCTTGCAGCAATAATATCCACCTAATCATCCTGGGCTTCGCATCCTTCTTTCCAAACAAATACACACCGACCTCGTCGCATGATCAACATATACCACCACTTTCGACCCCACCGTATAGGATCCGAACTTGTCAAATGCAAACACTAAAGCCAGCATCTCCTTCTCCGTGACTGTATAATTGACTTGGGCAGTGTCAAGTATTTTGCTTGCATACACAAATGGAATGAAAAATTTTATTCCTACGCTGCCCCAATACAAATTCCACAAACACGCCACTTGCATCACACATCAACTCAAAAGGATGTTCCCAATCAGAGAAATGAGAATAGGCACTTCCACTAGCTTATTTTTTAGCCTTCCGAATGCTTCACACATTCCTTGTCAAATTTGAACTTCACCTCTTTTTCTAGCAACCGGCATATCGGTCTAAAAATTTTGAGAAGTTCTGATGAACCGTCTGTAAACCCAACATGTCCTAGAAAGCTGCCAACACCCTTCACCGACACTCGGTGGTGGTAGCTTTTCAATCACCTCAATCTTTGAACGGTCAAATTCTAACCCTCTGCATGACACATTATGGCCAAGAACGATACTCCTCCTTGACTAAAAGTGGCACTTCTTCCCAGCTTGAGCACCAGGTTTGAGTCTTCACATCGAGCTAACACTCGTCAAGATTCTCGCAGACATAGCAAATGAATTACTGAAAATAGAAAAGTCATCCATAAATACTCGACAAAATCTTTCCATCATAGTCGTGGAAGATCGCCATCATGCATTGCTGGAATGTGGCTGGTGCATTGTATAGACCAAATGGCATCGCCTGAAAGCATCATGTCCCATAAGGACATGTAAAAGTGGTCTTCTCCTGATCCTCCGGTGCTATGGCTATTTGATTATAGCCGGAATAACCATCCAAAAAACAATAATATTCCTGACCTGCCAACCTGTCCAAAATCTGATCAATGAATGGAATAGGATAAAATGATCTTTCCTCGTGGCCTTATTGTTTTGTAATCCATGCAAATTCGGCCACTCGAGGATCGCGTGTGGGAATCAGCTCATTCTTTTCATTGGTGACCATGGTCATCCCTCCTTTCTTCGGAACGCACTGAACTGGCTTAACCCATCTTCACCGTCTGAGATAGGGATATACCACACCTGCATCAAGCCACTTGATCACTTCCTTTCTGACTACGTCTTTCATCACCAGGTTCAATCCTCCGATGTTGCACGGTTGGCTTGGATCCTTCTTCTTCCATAAATATCCAGTGCATGTGGCCAAAGCCGGACTAATCCCCTTGATGTCCGACATCTGCCAACCCATTTCCCCTCTTTTCCCTCTTACGGACCACCAATGCATCTTTCTCTTTATGAATCTGTCGCTCCTACTGAAATGATGACTGGAAAGGTGTCATCTTCACCCAAAATACATACTGCAGATATGGAGGCTGTCTTTAACTCCCTCGGTGCCTCCTCAATTGATGGCCTTGGCGAGGTCCTGGGACCCCTTCAACGGTTCAAAGTCCTGCTTCCCTGAATAACCATTTTAGCTCATTCCAGTCTGCACTATCTCATATGTAGCACTTTCCCCAAAATGATCAAGTAGCCCACCAAGGCTCTCTCCAATGGGTCCCTGCGAGTCAACAATCTGAAGGTCGATTCCCTCGATTTAAAACATCGATTGCTGATAGCTCCTCATAAATGGTCGGTAGCTTCATGGCCTTGTACACATCAAAAACTTACTTTTCATGTGCTCTCATGAAAGTGCACAAATAGCCACATCGATTAAGGCTCGCCCGGTTGCCAAGAAGGGACGTCCCAAAATAAATGGGACTTCTGCATCTGGCTCAAAATCCAGAATTATAAAATTCACTGGGAAAATAAGGGAGCCTACTTGCACTAGAACATCTTCCACAATACCATCAAGTATGGCCAATGAATGGTTAGCTAACTGCAAGATCATAGTGATTTGGCCTAGGGCTTCCCAGCCCCAACTTAAACACCGATGTTGGCATCAAATTTATGCTTGCTCCCAAATCACACAATCTGCGAGCTTGAATGGACTGCCCAATTGTAATCTGAAGAGTGAAGCTCCCAGGACTTTTGAGCTTTGTCAGCAATCTATTCTATATTCGGGAGGTGCACCTAGTAAGCGCCACTGCAGCGTACTCCGTCAATCGCTGGTTTGCTAAATTGTCCTTGATGTACTTGGCATTCGGCACTCCCTGTGAAAAGATCAACTCAAAGGCAAATTAATATGTACTTGTTTCCAAGCACTTCCATGAATTTCTTAAAGCAAGCTTTTTCCTTGTGCTTCTTCAATCTTTAAGGAAACGGAGGCGGGGGCCTTTCTTATCTCGCCGCCTTTCCTTCCCTCTCATCATCATGTCCTTCATCCTTTTCTGCTACTCCAGATTGCTGAGGTGGCCTTTTTGGTTCCACCTCCTTGAGTTGAGTTCCACTGGTAGTAACCGTATCATAAGCAAGATTTGGGTCTGGGTCGCTTGGGTAATCCTCCCTCGGTCTTGGTGTTTTGGGCCTGTGCCAACTGTCCAAACTGGATACTCCAATGCCTTTGTAGCTAACTGCTGATATTTCATGTCAGCAGCTAATTTTTACATAATCAGCCTCGCATCTGTGCTTGGTTAGCTGCTGGTGGTTTTGAACATATCTCGATGTTACCTGATGGAGGAGGTGCATTGTTTCCTCTATATTGTGGCTGAAAATTGTGATGCCCTGGTTTCTCTGAGCCCTAATTTGACTCTGTCCTTGATGACTAGTACTACCCCATGAAAATTTGGATGATTCCTCCAATTTGGGTTGTAATCAAGTACTATATTGTCGATTACTATTCCTCCGGCGTTTCCAACAAAATTTACCAAATCCAGATTTGCACTACAATACTCAGCTGGAATGTTAACTACTTCCACAGACTTCACACCAAACTTGATGAACTTCACGATCAGCCTGTGCCTACTTCAAACTCATACCACTAAATGACTTTTAAGCTGATTCTGCAAAGCAGCTGGTCAGCAAATGGGAGCAGTTATGAAACCATCCACCTCAAAGACCCTCGCGGCTTTGCTCCTCCTCGAGTTGAATTCGCATCTGGCCCTGGATTTCCCTCAGAAATACGGTTTAATAAAGTAAATCTTTGTAGGTCTTCCACGCTCTGCCCACCGCTGCTGAATCAAATAAATTTTAGTACGTGGTTCCAAACCCTCAATGAAGGTATGCACCAACACCTCATTAGCCTGGTGATGATGAGGACAATCCTGCATAGACTTAAATCTTTCCCAAGCCCGATGAGCAAATTTCACCTCTTTTGTTTGAGGCTTAGAATCTGACTCCTAAGCTTATGTGGCCTTCCCATGAAAGAATCGTATCAAAACTTCCTTGCGAGGTCATCCAAGTAGTGATAGAATTTGGTTCGTCTTTCAACCACCTCTTTGCTTCCAGCAATGAGTAACAGGAATAATGTAATCCTCACATAGTCGGATGACACTCCAGCAGGGATATAGGTGTCACTTATCTCCAAAAAGCCGGGAGAGACGTTGTTGCTGATCTTCATGAGGGAGACCTCTGAATTGCCCGTCATGTGCAATAACTACACATATTCTCGCAGTTCGACCTCCCCTCCTGGGCTCCTGGGATCAGGAATGCTGGATGCTGCCACTGGTCTGCGGTGGATTTCCACTTCTGCAGACTGATGCCCAGAGCATTCCTTCGGGCACAAACTCGCCCCTTACAACGGCTTTTTGATTCTGCTGCTCCAAAATTGCCTGCCTTAATAACTGCAGCTTCTCAGATATTCCCTTCTTTGTCATGAAATTGTCTCTCTCGCTCTATAAATGAATCAATGACTCCTTGCTCCTGCCAGCGTTCATAAAACAGCACTGCAGAAAGGCTAAGATCAAGTCGTCAACACTTGAATCAAACTTGTAAAATCCAACACTAAGAGAATTAAATAACCAATTGCCGCCTCCCCGCTAACGGCGCCAAAACTTGATGCCTGCAAGTGTACGGGTCGTACAGTAATATAGTGGGCTCTTTTTAAGAGCCGGATGCTCGAACCCAAGGACCGGGTTCAGCACTATCAAGTTCAAGTAAGTTAGCGAAGAGGCCGTGGACGGAAGTTTTCATACCTGTACTAATTGCTGAGGGTGACACGAAATAATCTAAGCAATATAAAAATAAAACTAGAGTTAAGGCCGGATAATCATGCTATACTATGCAAATTCATAATGAGTTAAGTATGAAATTATCAATTGTCTCTGCCATAATTGGAATTGGGTAAGGTTCATGGTCTTCCGAACCTCTGTAAACACGACAAACTATCCTCACTACTACATTGTTGAGCGGAGATGTCAGCTTCTAGTTGTGGGCACCACTACGTGGATGTGTTTATGGGGTTTATGCTCTTTAGATTGTAATTTTAACTCCAACCATTTAACCGAACATAGCTTCAGACTACCCGCGGAGTGGTGGAGCATAATTCTAAGTTGGTGTCTTTCATCTTCCCATTTTATCAACCAAAGCAAATTAGGTACATTCCTATCCTAACCACAAATCTTATCAAAAGACAAGAACTTGCTTCCCACATTCTTATGTTCTTGCCTAGGTTTGCTCTTCCAAGCTTCCACCCAAGATGAACCTGTAATTTTGTTTTCATGGTGATCAAAGCATAAAAACAACACAATAAAGATTTTAAGACAAAACAACAACTAACAACTCAACCCAAAATGAATCTAAGAAAATAAAATCATATCCATGGCCTCAACCCTAGATGGAGGGTTCTAGCCACCCATGTTTGTACAAATACCAAAACCATGTTTAGAGTAGTTTACTTATGCTATAGATGAAAAGGAAATGAAGAAAAGATGAACCAAGGAGGAGTTCTTCGTTTCCTTTGCGCTCCCTTCGTTTTTTCTAGAAAATTGTGTGTGTCCTAATTTTTTGGTCAAGGTTCCTATTTATAGTAAATTGGGATTTGCAGATTTTTGGCTTGTCATGGAATACCTGTGTCACGGAGCTGAACGCTCCCACTGACTCCGTGACAGAGGCATCACGAAAGCATTCTGGAATTGTATAAAAGTCGGATTTTTCACTGAAGCTTGCCGTGATGGCAGTATGGCACGGCCCTGCCACGCAGTATCTCTGTTTTGCTGCCCTCTTCTAGCCAACTTTTGTAGTTTTGCTTCCAACCATTTCTCCCTTATTCACCCATCATTATTTAGTCCTTCAAATGCATTTACACCTACAAAACGAGGACTAATCATGTTGGTTAGTACATACCCAAATTTACATCAAATCACATGAGAATGTTTATACATAAGTAGATAAACAAGACTAAAATAAGTTATAAAGTAGAACTTGGGCACGCAATTATGCCCAAGATCACTTTCTTCCTTCTCTTTTCCTTCTCCATCACCCCATGGATGACCTAACGAATCTTGAGGGCTGACCACGAGTCGTTGCCACGCTCGTGGGGATGCCTTTTCTTCAAACTTCCCAACCTTCTCACTAGCCTCCCCACGAGTCACCTGATGACTCATGGGCTGTCCTCATGAGTTGTCTCACGACTCGTCTTGTTCCTGCAGCATCAACTTTACATTTTTCCCATTTCAACTCTCGGGTCCGATCTTTGAGCTCCCGGGGTATAACACTTCCTGTAGGTCACGGTACATCTTTGTGGAACCTAGATGTATGGAATACCTGGAACCATGAGCATCGTGCAATATCTGATCTCTCATATCATCAACATTCGGAACACACAAGCATCCCTGATATTGAAGCACACCATCTCCCCATTTGGGGAAGACCTCTACCTTCTAATTCTGAACAACCTCCTTCAACTTTACTAAAATGGGACCCTCGTCTTGTCTAGCTTTCACACCAGTCACCAAGGATGATTTTGACCCATTTTGAACAATAACACCACCATCGGTTGAGTCAATCAAATGAACTCCCAACCGTGTATGCCATTGCACATCCTTCATGATCTCCTTCCTCCCCTCATCTACATGGGACTCACTTTCCAAAGAGAGCCTACTAAGAGCGTCTGCTACTACATTAGCCTTGCTCGAATGGTAAAGGACACTCATATCATAATCCTTGAGTAGCTCCAACCACCTCCTTGGGCGTAGATTTAGATCCTTCTAGGTAAACACATATTGTAGGCTCTTGTGGTCCATAAACACATCTACATGGACCCCATACAAATAGTGTCTCCAAATATTCAAGGCAAATACCACCGTGGTCAATTCGAGATCATGAGTCGGGTAATTATTTTGGTGAACCTTAAGCTGCCTAGAAGCATATGTTATAACTTTACCATGTTGCATCAATACAAAACCAAGTTCGATCCTAGAAGCAATGCAATATACCACAAACCCATCGGTACCCTCGGGTAGGGTTAACACAGGTGCTGAGGTGAGCCTAGTCTTAAACTCTTGGAAGCTCCTCTCACAAGCCTCCTACCATTGGAACTTCACTTTATTTTGGGTCAATTGGTCAAGGGTGCCGTTATAGATAAAACACCCTCAACAAATCTCTGATAATACCCACATAAACCTAAGAAGCTCTTGATATCCAAAGGATTCACTAGTCTAGGCCAATTCTTCACCGTTTATATCGTTTAAGAGTCTACTTGTACAACCTAACTTTAAACCACATGACCCAACGATGCCACTGAGTTCAACCAGAACTCACATTTACTGAATTTAACATACAACTGGCGATCCTTGAGGGTCTGTAGCACCACCCTCAAATGAGCGGCATGCTCCTCCTCGCTCCGAGAGTATATCAGGATATCATCTATGAACACGATAATGAACATATCAAAGTATGGCTTAAACACCATTTTCATCAAATCCATAAAAGCTGCAGGAGCATTCATTAGTCCAAAAGACATAACTACAAACTCATAATGACCATACCGTATCCAGAAGGCTGACTTCGGGATGTCACTCTCCCGAACCCTGAGCTGATGGTATCCGAATCTGAGGTCTATCTTCCTTAGCACCCTAAAGATGGTCAAAAAAATCATCAATCATAGGAAGAGCATAAATGTTCTTGATGGTGACCTTATTTAATTGTCGATAATCAATACAAATATAAAGAGAACCATCTTTCTTGCAAACAACGAGAATTGGTGCACCCCATGGGGATTTACTAGCTCTGATGAAACCCTTTTCTAGAAGGTCCTTCAACTGCTCCTTCAACTCCTTTAGCTTGGCTGGAGCCATCTGTAGGGAGAAATAGATATAGGCTGCGTATTAGGAAGAAGGTCAATACCAAAGTCAATCTCCCGCTCGGGAGGGATTTCCAGTAGATCATTTGGGAAGACTTTTGGATACTCACATACTACTGGAATTGACTGGATAGTCGGGGTCTCGGACGTAGCATCCATAACTCTAACTAGATGGTACACACAACCCTTAAAAATCAT
The DNA here is from genome assembly GCA_018107945.1 of Datura stramonium. Lineage (NCBI taxonomy): Eukaryota > Viridiplantae > Streptophyta > Magnoliopsida > Solanales > Solanaceae > Datura > Datura stramonium. The sequence continues at coordinate 106,375 of JACEIK010001558.1, read as the reverse complement.
CTTTCTGGCCTTAAGGTAGGAAATGAAACGACCAATGGGCACAGCTGAACTACCCTTCAATTCTAAGGCTGGCTCAATCGAAAATCGAAACTCTACCGCGTGGGTCCTGCAATTAGCCGAGGCATAACATGCATATAGCCAATCTATGTCGAGGATAACATCAAAATCGGTCATGGCTAACTCTACTAAATCTGTGGAGGTAACTTTCTAAAGGACGGTGATAGGGAAAATTCTATACATCGTCTAGCTACAACTGAATCACCAACTGGAGCATATACTGAGAAGGGTTCTGATAAGATTTTGGGACTGACTCCGAAACTATTAGCAACATAGGGCGTCACAATATACAAAGTAGCCCCTGGATCTAACAATGCATATACATCAAGATGGAATACTCGTAACATACCGGTGACAACATTCGTGGAGACCTCCTGCTCCTAGTGGGATGCTAGGGCATAAAATTTGTTCTAGCGTTGTCCGCCACCTGCACTAGTAGATGCGCACAGCTGAGCTTGGCGTGCTGGTGGAGCTGTTGAATGGGAAGTTGGGCCTCGGTCCCTATCATGGCCCTATCTAGCTGCTGGGAAATTTCTAATCATATGTTCGGCTTCCCACACCCAAAGAAAGCACCTGTACCCACCAAACACTGACCCGTGTGCCTCCGGCCACACCTGTCGCAAACTGGGATACTGGACTCTGCGGGTCTACTACTTTGACCCCTAGAGCTTGATGCTCATACTCTATGGTTGTTCCTAGATCTGGATAGAACATTCAGAGCTAACAATGTCGGGGCTGACGATCTCTAGTGGGACTGTTGACGGTGCCCACCACCTGGTCTCTACCAAGAGAACCCATAATTATCCGTCCTAGCCCTCTTGGCCTCTCTCTCTCTCTCTGACATGTACCATCTCCATTTGCTGGGCGTACAAGACAATACGAGCAAAATCTATATCCTAATGAAGCTTCGCAGTCCAGGAATCCTTGTCTAGGTAGTCCACCACTCCATGAACACACCTGCTCACTCGAGCTCTTTGATCAACCACTAACTCTGGTGGGTACTTGGACAGACGAGTGAACTCTAAGGCATACACCTGCACTGTCATCTTCCCTTGTCTCAGATTCACAAATTCAGCTGCTTTAATCTCCCTCATCTCATGAAGGAAGAACCACTCCAGAATTGTGGCATGAAACTCATCCCAACAAATAGGGCCTGCTCCCACTGCCCTACTATCCTTCCACTGTTTAAACACAATGTGCGCAATCCCCTTTAACGGATATGAGGCTAAATCGGTGCACTCCTCTCCAATCACCCCCATGACATGGGTGATCTTTAGAATCTCATCGATAAACTCATGTGGATCCTCTTCCACCTTTGACCCAGGAAACTCTGGTGGGTTCATCTTTATAAAATCTCTGAATCGTGTTGCCGCCGCGTTCCCATTCTAAGGGATATGCGCCACTGCTTGCTGAGTGACCTCGGTGTTCAAGGACTGTGCTAGCTTCTAAATGGCTGCCCTGAATTCAGTATCGGAAACCATCTCCGGTGCATGGTCCTCATGGGCTGGTGGGGCCTATTGGTGTCCGTCTCCATTGCCATCCTCGTGATCATTTCTATTTCCATATCTCCTTCCATTAACTATAAGGGGAGGCATGATTCTACAAATTCTTAAGCACGAGTTAGAAGGATAGAGAGACATTTCATCACACGACTTAGATCATGAAATAAGGGAGCATTTCCTAAACGTCTCATAGCTTCTTCATCATAAGTGTGGAGCGCTTCACACTTATGAAAAATGCTATACTTAATGCGGCTTTCAGACACCCTAGGACACTTCAAAACCTAATTCTCTAATACCAAGTTTGTCATAACCCGAACATGGGCCTGGATCGAGACACGGGACAAGGAGCCCCGGGAGACTCCAAGTCGACCCATAGCATGAACATATATCTAACTCAATCAATAAAAGAGGAAGATCAACGTAATAAGCATAGCCGAAGTCTGAACATAACATGAAATCTGAAAAATACAACACGAGTCTGAAGCTAAATACAATCTATGTCTGTGAAACCTTTATTTCTGATGAGTTGATGGGACAAGACCACAACTAATTCTCTATGTCTAAATATAAAAATATAAAGATAACTAATAAGGAATGGTCCTCGGGAGATGAGGACTCGGTAGCTGAGATTGGATGCTAACTCTAAAATATTGGCTAGTGACGGGGCTGAGTCTGGAAATCGGAGCCTGTATTATAAAATGATATAACATAGAGTATGAGGTCATTACATGAAATGTACCGAGTTTACAGGGGAAGTAAAACCACTTAAATAAGTAAAATCAGTAATATTGCATTTCATAAAACATAATCAAGATAAGGTTCTCAGAGTAAGGCTTGCATGTTATTTTCTGAAATCATGATCTGAACATAACTACATACCATAACTAATTCGAATGACTCAAAGCTGAAAACTGATAATCATAACTAAAATTGAACAT